>BMAO01003220.1:0-19467 GCA_019973975.1 Trichonephila clavata | reverse complement strand
TGAAAGTTTTCATATAAATATGCATTCAAATATTTTTGGCTACATTTTTAATTTCATGAAAAAATTTATTCCCCTCGTTTCTTTTAAAACTAATTTTCATTTGAAGTCATCAATAATTGATTTTCTTTAACCTTTCTCGTGATAACATGTGCAATTATGTGAAATTTAAATAACTTTATAACCGGAAAAAAATTGTAACCGTGAAAAAATGATTTTCGTATCAATTATCAACTCGTATCTTTATTGGTGTGAGAGTACTATATACACACAATCACTACGATTATCTGACTTTTAGTAATTATATGAAACAAGAAATATAGTTATATCGTAATAAGATATTACTTAACATTCATGGCAATACTAATTGTTAGGCTTAGGAATAAGCTTATAGGGTTTAAAAACGTTTTGTTTTATGTCATCTTTCTGTTTTCTTTTGTCAATATTAGTTTGAAAAAATTAAGAGTAAATACGGCTCATACTTTTCTTGTAATATATCAAATTATTAAATTTAACTTATAAGTAAACTATAAAATTTAAATTCTAACATTTTTATTATATTTTTTAATTTACTTTTCTTCCACCCATTTATTTATTATTATTTTACAATACTTAACGTTACAGAGGAAAAACTATCAGTCAATGAAACGAAACGGGTCTAACTTTTTCCAGTCGGGTATGTCTAAGCCGTCTGGACAGTGTAAACACTTTTTAAAGAGAACACGCGGAAGATCCTCTTCATCCAAGTTAAACCTAAATCGACTGACAGAGCCATTGTCTTAGTCCACTGTTTCTTTTTCTCTTCACTATGGATGAATGCATTAGATATTTTTTTTTTTCATTGTTTGGTCAATAGACTTATTGATGTAAAGATCTCTGTTCGCTCTCACTTCTTCGGACATTGACCCATAATACTGCCCCAATTAGCGGCTTCCTTCTCCCAACACAAGCTATCCAGAGAAAATCGAGCTTGAAGACTATAGAGTTGAATTTATTTAAAGAAAAATTAATTGAAAATAAAATACGTGTAAAAATTTATACGTAAAATAACACCTATAGTTTGCACAGTACCAAGGAAAAGTCGTTTAGCTATTACCACTCAAAAATCATAGATGAAAAAGCAATAGAGAGGTTGCAATGGATTATAAGTATTTTGAAAAAATATTGATAAATTAGATAAAATGATATAAATTTAAAAACAAATTCTGAAAGTGAGAATTTGCAATACAACGATTCAAATTGGGATAAAATAATTTAAATTTAGGACCAAAATTAACTGATGATCTTGTTTTGCTAGCTATGATGGAAAGTACATTAAAAAGAACTTAAGAAACTTTAAAATCATTCACAACTATAACTTCGCCTACTAAAACTATAACTTACCCACAGTTCATCATAATTTGATATCGGTACGCTACTTGTTTTTGGCACGATTTAGGAATCGTACCAAATAGAGCTTGGGTGGCAAATCTAATGCTATCGTATTGTAATGTATCGTTCCAACTTGCCAAAATTTTTCAACTACTTATCGAAAAATTCCGTATCGAACAGATATCAAGTTAGTTCCTTGCTTGGTACTAGTTTGATATCGGTACCCACCACACGGTAACCAAAATGGTTCATAGGAAATTCGTTGCAATTTTTGCTCATTCAATGGGTTTGCTGTATGCTCGCAAGAACTGTAATGGAATCAAATGTGAACATCATCTGGATTGTCCCATAAGACATCCACATTAAACATATCAAAATAACATAAAATACCTATTCTCGAAAATATTTTTAAATTTTAGAAAACATTCCGATCATATTCCAAGCACCTTTGTGAACTGAAGAAATCAGATTATGAGCACTCGGATCATGAGCAAAATGATTGATAATCCAGGCCTTTTACACAAACTTATTTTGCGGGAATATGCCAAGTGCAGTTTTTGAAATTGAATAAATGATTTAGAACATATTTTTATCCTACAGAAAATCCAGTTCTCATCTAAATATGTGGAATGTATTCAAAAGTGACACAATGCAACATCTCTTTCAGAGAGCTTTTGGAAAAATCTGTGATTAATCAATAAATGCTAAGAGTTTTCTTACAGAAGATGAAATACATCAATATTTATTTAACTAACAGAATGTTTAAGAAATAAAAGCCCTTGCTACTCGATATTCCTCATCAATCAATCAGCCCATTTATGGGATATATATGGTTGCTTAGAAAATGGCAATGATCTTGTGAATTTTTTGTTATACAGAACACATGCAACAGTTCTCAAGAGGAAACTATAAACAGGAAAAAAGTTAAGATGGATTAAAATAAATGTAAAATATTTCTTTAATAAATTCAAGAATTGCAAAAATCGGAAAAATAATCGAAAGTGTCAAAAAAGAACTGAAAAAGTATCTCAAATTAGCTGAAAATGCGATAAAAGCATAAAAACAATCCTAGATTCCTCAATTTGGATGTCAGGATATGAATTTATGCACTTGTTACTATTACTTGCATTGTGCATTAGTTAAGAGCAAGTATTTTACTTTTTACTTAACTAAATTGCTGAAAAAATAATACATAAGATACATTTTTTTAAAAAAACCACACCCTTTTATTGAAAAAAAAATCCAATCAATCGTATTTTACTAGCGTTTCTATTTTTGTATTGCTTTGTCGATATTTGCCTTTAGGAAATAAATCATGTTACATTTTATGTAGTAAAATGAAAGAGTATTTGAGGGATTTAGAAATTATACATAAATTTCTTGGAGGTTTTATATCGTAACTGGGATTATGTAGCCATTTTTTACAGGAGTACAATAAATGTCTCGATATTTGTTTGTCCGTTTATCTTCTATAATAATAAAAACTTATTTTCATTATAACACATTAAATATTGAAATTATTTGTAGTTTTTTGAAATAGCATATCATTTTCTTTGATTCTCGAAAATCAGTGATAACCAAACTAAACAGATCATATAAATAAATATAGTGGCGATAGCTTCTCAAACATACACTACATTGACTAAAGAATCCTTTTGTCTGTTTTTAACCAGCAATTTTTTTTCTGTTTTAATGAGTTCATTCCCAACTTTGACTTATGTTTTCATTCGTAACTCCAATCTTACTGAAGACTCCTCACCAAAATACTAACCACTACAGAATGATAGTTCGAAAGTCTGCTACTTACAATAGAAGTTATTACAACTATATATTTTACATATATTTAATACAGTTATAATTGTGTTATGCCCAAGGATATTTTTCATGCTTCCAATTATGGTTAAGTTTTAAAGCAACAGCATGACGCTGTAAAATTTTTTTCTTTATTCAGCTGATGCGAGATTAAAAAATGGGACATATTTAAATTGCACGTTGTCTAGTCGCGAATAGATGAGCAGGAAACAAAAGGAAATGATTCTTTGTACTTCTGGCTTGTTGCCGAACTTGTAATTCATTTGAATTGCAAATATATGATGTCTCTTCACAAAAAGGTGCACACAGTAGAGCTACATACCTTTATGAGAGAGTCAACGAGCGTTTTTACATTTGGCAGATCATAAATTCATAACTTTCCTTATGTATATTATTCAGCAATTCTTGATGTATCACTTGATCTCAGCAACACGATGCGTATGTTTCAAAATAGATATATACCACCGCGTAATTTAGAATCCGAATAAAAGAACTATTTGCATGCTTTTAATATATACTTTATCACGTAAATAAAGCCCTAAGCATCAAGAATGATTTGTCCGAATAGGAGAAAAATCAAATGTGATGAATATTGTATTAAAATAAAACGTTTTAAGTATCATAAAAAATTAGGAAATGCACCTACAAAAGCAAAAAAAACCAATGTTTTTGGCCCTCTTCTGACCCTGATGCATCAGGCTAGCCGGATGCTGTTATCCGGCTAGGAATTGACTCGTAGATTTGGCGGAAGTCATCCAGTGGGATTCTTTACCATACATGGCCATGATGGCTAATAAAATCAGCCCTTTCCAGGGATGGTCGAAGATGTCTGTTCATCACTATCTTTGGGAATAAATCTGTCGATCACGATGACTAGAGAAGTGTAAGAAAAACATGAATATAAACAATAAAAAAGGCATGTGTATGGCTGAGCATTATGGCGTTGAAATGTAATACCAGAGGTTCGTGTGGTAAGGGGGCTACAGATGACAACCAAAAGGATATAGTTATCAAATGAAATGACATCCTATACCAGGGATGGTGAACAAATGACACGCGACACAATATTTTGGGCACATCACCAATCAAAGAGGTTTGAATTTTAGTTCAAAATAACAAAGCTCACTATTAAGTATTACGAGCGAACGCGAGTGATCGGTCGTGGTGCGTGAGGTGGCGGGGAGCACACTCGTTTATTACTGTATTAAAATCGTAACATAAGTTATCTGTCATCCAATTTGCAACAACAGAAGTCACACTAACGTTACTTTAATTTGAATTACACGTATAAATAAAATACTTTACAGTGCAAAATGTATTTTTAAGTAGTAAATAAAAAGTTTTGAGTTGTTAGTATTTAGATTTATTATTTTCTATTAATCATAAGTCAAAATTATTTGACGGGCACATCTATACCTCGTTAGACATTTCTACAGGGAAAAAATGGCACTATGATCCATAAAGGTTCGCCACTCCTGTCCTATATCATAACTCATGATTGTCGAGCTGTGTGGTAGACGACAGTTAGGTGTATACCCAACACTAAACGAATGTGCCTGGCACCACTGCAAAGGTGGGCAACGGTGAGGGACAGTCAGTGCAATGACTTTAGGGATCTTAGCCCCTATTCACTAAATTGCTTATTGATGAGCATTGAAGTCTTGGTGTTGATCTCTTTTCCAATAGTTTTATTCCAAATAATATATATAACAAATATCGCTAACATAGAGCGAATGGCTCTTTCAGCCGCGTACCAATTCTTTGCTTTACATTCTGGAGGGTAAACAGACGCACATACCTTATAATTTAAAATAGCGCCATCTAGTGGCATACATGAACCCTAAACACCTGGTTATGCGTAGGATCGTGCTAGGGTTTTGAGTGCAGATAGGACGATCAATTTGTCATTACATCTCGTCGTCGTTCTCGACGACCGATACATTCTTGAATCTCTGTACGTCCACAAGTCATCTATTCATGATCACAATATCCAATGGTAAAAGCGTTTTGAGGCAAATGACGAAAAATCTTTTGATTTGATCACTCTGCTTTCTTTAGTACAATTGCAAGTCTTCGCGAATCCATCTGTGAGACATTGGTTCAGTCTTCGTGGTTCGAAGTAACTACATTAAGTATCAGTTAAGGAAGTTAAGTTTTTAATTTTGCAACAATTTTGTTTTGTACATCATTCGATGCTTAGTTGCAATGCGCTGGAGCTCCAGCTAGTCAATTGTTGGCTCTCAAATGTTAATCATTTACATATTCCTTTGTAAGGTATGTGCATTGCAATTCCATCCTAATCAGACAACTCTTGCGTCGTTTCTTATGTTACAGAGTGTATTTGAATGATCTGTTCATTTTAAATACCATAACATTACTTTCAGATTCAGTTATTCAAAATTAGTAGTTTCAAAACCTAAATATGCTTTGCGTGTTAAAGAAATGTAGCATAAATTATGCAGGTATATCAGTTATTTTTATTTGCATTAAACAACCTGGCATAACCGTGGTTACCAGCACAATTCGAAAATTTCTTGGAAGCATACTGCTCTTCTAACATTATACAGAATAATGCATAAAGCGAAATTTATCAATGGGGAAATAGGACTAAGATAATTTAATGCTGACAGTATAGCGCTTTTTCTAAGAATGGAACTGATGAAAATTAGCATTGTCATGAATTACAATAAGGCTGGTAAATGATGCAGCGGGTGACGAAAAAACAATGCAAATGATTATACTAATGACATAATTATTGAATTAATTACATTAATTAATAATATAAGGAAGAAAATAATTACTATATCGTGTCAAAGAAATTGATAGATTTTACAGATTTATTGTAAGGAGAACAAAATAAAACACTTAAATATGATTACAATTGCAAGGAATAAAAAAAAGAATATCGTTATGTTACAGTCACAGTATGGTAACGTTCGGTTACCTCTTACATCCGAACCCTCTTGTCTACCTATAAACCCGGCTAGATGTGTAGGAGGAACTGAATAATCCACAGACATTATTTCCAATCTAATTTGATTTATTAATTCAAATAACAATTATCAAACAGACCCAATACGATTCTAATTAAGGTATATGAATTATAGTAGAGTGCGGAGGTCAAATTTTATAACACGGGGATACTACTACAGACCCTCAACTGAATCTAACACAGCTTAAATACGCTCAATTATAACTACGTCGCATGCGAATAACTAGCTTCTACTTAATCAAATGCACAGTACCTGAGCCTTTAATGCATCGGATCCTTCACTGGAACTTTGCAGGCACTCTCTTCGGCTTGATAAAATGACGATGGTTCCACGCTCTGTAATCTTTAATTAATTCCACTGCTTTTCAATTTTTAACTAACCACTAATTCTCAAACCTCTGTTAAACTTCTATTTGCACACACCTAACGTATCAACTTCAGCGTGTCAGCAACAACGTGTCAACAATTCACTTCCTTTCTTTCTTTCTTGCTGCCAACTCGCGAAAACCGAATTTATATAATATGCCTCATTTACATAAATCACGTTCGCTTACCCGATGAAAGTTGGCTGAATTCAATATTTTTTTAAAGAAATAAGAAGATATTAGTGGAACCGCGTATAGATCCGTCACAACAGGGAAAAACAAACAAAAAAATGTACCATACAGAATTGATAACATAATGCAGAGTTATTAAAGAATAAATTATTTTGCAATGACGAATGGTAAGCCTAATATATATTTTTCTATTTTCTTTCAGTGCCAGAATATCAAATAGTGCAGCTACGATCTATATCCAAAAGAGACACTTCATCAGAGGATGTCAAACAAATCCATGTGCCAGCATTCGGAAAGAAGTTGCAGTTAAATTTGCGGAAAAATGCAGACTTCGAGGAACGTATTGGAAGGATGAAGGTGTTAATGGCTGAAACAACTGGACAAGGGCAACTTAAATATCACGAACCCAAGGTAAGCTTTACTTTCACCATTTTACTTTTGATAAATTCAGTATCAAATCCCTTTTTTTTTGGTATTTTACCAGCTTTCAAAATGCTTCTTTTAGCCAAAAAAGGGATTGTTATTTTTTTACCTAATTTACTTTACCCAATAAAATTTGAGATTCGTATATATATATATATATATATATATATATATATAATTTCTATTACTTCCCGTAGCTGCATAATAATGTTTAAGTAAATTAATCATAATATCTATGGTCTGTAAAGTTTTCAAAAAGAACAAGAACACGCGATGTGTAACCATTTTAATCATTTGGGGAATACTTCTGAAAGCAGTCTAAAAACTAAAAATTTTCTAAGGCAAAAATAATTTTTTACTTCCCTTTAAAGAACGAATAGTTCTTTCAATTGAAATATTTTAACTACTAAATAAGCTTAAGACTTAATTCTTAATATTTTAACTATTAATAAACTTAATGAGTGGCTTTAAGTGTTATCATAAGCAGATTAATATATTAGTTTTAGTTTTTTCTGAAAAATGTTGCATCATTTGATTAATTGATTTATGTCCCAGATAACAATTTAACAGTTTACTATTTGTAATATAAATTTATTTGGTTAATCAAATACCTGATTTTTATACAAAAAATAAACTAACATTTGGAGCTAAATTCTGTATCAAATAGAAGAAAAACAATCGAGCAATTAGAAGAAAAACACTTCAAACATGAACATCTCTGGCCTAAATTTGAACCAGCCTCACCCTTGCCATTTTTTTAACCTAACTTAAACACAACATCAGAAATGGGAAAACGAAGACCAGTTCTCCAAAGATAAGCATAGGTCTATTTTTGCAACAGGGAAAAGTTTTAAAACCATGTTACTTTTTTACAGATACGTTAGAGGGAGATTAATCCAATTTCTGTAGTAGAATTCGGTTAATATCTGCGTGCAAAAGGAAATTCAAATCGTGCGAATAAGATATGCACTTGTTTACCACAAACATAATAATGTAATCTCATCTCATTTGAATAAGTATCTCTCTTCTCTATTGTTTCCACCAATATTATTTATGGACTCGCCAAGACAATCGTCAATTTTGCTATGTTAATTACTGAAAATGTTATCCTAATTTATCTGAGTAAGTACTTGAAAAGGCGATAATAAGCCGATAACATCTTCACGAAGATATTATTAAATTTGTTTATCTGTACTACCTAATTTATACAACTGTTGTTTGAATATTTGATGCTATCATGGTGTAATAGTATAATTCTAGTGTATAAAGGTAGAGAAGGTGAAGTAACGTAAATGCTGTGTAGGAAGTTAGAGGAATTTAAAAAAAAAAATGGTTTGGATCGCTGAGGAATTTTTCTTAATTGGCTACCGTGCGTTCTTCATAATGTTAAAGACTTGAATGTTAAAATAGTTGTTAGTTACAAATGGTAGTGTAGTTTGTCTTCATTAAAATTCTACTTTTGTAAACAACGAATTTCGTTCACCTCATGCAACTTGTAAGTTAGTTATTTTGTACTTCAAAAACATTTAGTATTATTTCGGTAAGAATGAATAATTAAGTTGATCTTTGTATGAGAGAATCAAGAATAGAGAGAGAGAGAGAATAACAAATCATCTAATACAGATGGAAGCAAAGATATGCAATTGTTGAAATATCCAACAATTTTTAGTTTTCAGGGAAACTACGCACGTTTGATTGTGTTTCAATGCATGTTAACTTAATTTTCACAAAATTAGTATGTCCGATTCTACAAAATTATGTTCTCTTATTGTGTCATTTTTTCATATATATTTCCCTTCGGAAAGCAGCCAAATTATTCTCATTGAGCTAAATAATTTGTTGGAGTTTTAAATTTAAAAAAAATAAGCATGTGTTTGCGTCCACTTCTCGAGTAAAAATGTAAATTCACAAAATTAAAAAAAATTTAAAATATCTGAAAAATTATCGCAAAATCTGTAAGCACAAGTTTATTAATAAAAGAACATGGTCCGTCATTGCTGATTTCAGAAGTGAATTTAAGAGTTCGGTTTGAGAAATTTCATAATTATCCGCTTTTGAAACAGCTGATTTTAACTTTCTAACCATTAAAACTGTAAGGGTTTCCAATTTTTTGGATTTAAATACATTTCTGAGAAAGCGAAGAAAAAAAATGTTTGTAGCATCAAAATCACTGGCATGCTCTAATTTAACTTCAATAATAAGCTAAAAGAGAAACAGAATAGTACATAAATGCATTTATTATGCTTAAAATTCATAAAATACAAAAATTTGTCAAAATGTGTCATTAAGTAAGCAATTTGATATTTAATTTTTCATCGTTATGCTATTTTAGCTAATAACATTTTAAGCTGTCAAAAAGTTGTAAGATTCTCACACGTTTTTCTAAGACACACTCAAATTCTACTCAATTTTAGTTTAATTCATGTGTCACACTAGCACTGCATTATAATCTGTAGGTGGCATGTCTATCTAAAATTACATATACAGGCAACGTTTAAACTTATCCCTCCCTAACGTCTTCAAACTTACACCCCCGCTAAACGTAAGGCTTTTAAAATCTAATAAAAATGTAATGAATAGCCTTTTTTTATAGCTTTACATGACAATTTTCCTCAAAATAGAGTCCTGAATTTCATAATTATTCGTCTAATAAGCATGATTGTTTCAACTATACTACTGTTTGTGTTTCTCTCTATTTTTTTTATTTAGTGTATAATTGAAAAGCAACATTGATGGGAAATAAAATTACATATTTCCTAAAATAAAATTATTTTCAAAATAAAATTAAAATATTTTTTCCCCCACAAAATATAATGTTAAGTCACTAACCTTTTTAAATTTAGATTTTTAAAAACATTGGAATAAAAAGAAACAATAATGAAATAAAATTAAAATTGGGCGAAACAGAAGAAATGTAAATTTTTGTGCTAGGTGGCTTACTAATTAGAAACCAAACTCGAAACAGATGGAACGATAAGACTTGACAACGGAAGATCCTTCAATTGTTATTCAAAAATTCTGCTAATTTATTCCAAAATTAGTTGATGGTAATTTTTTTAGGCATTGGCTTTTAAAATTTTACAATAGTGTTTTATTTTTATCAACTGATAGTCATCGCTTCCTGTTTACGATAAGTAATGCTGTTGAAAGAACGTATAAAATCTCTTACGGTTATTTGAGTTACTTTTAATGTCGATATTAGAAATATTTTAAAAAGGAAGTAGAGTTTATGATTTCAAATTTGATAAGGTACGTGAAAATGATAATAGTGATAAAATGTATAATCGTCAAATTAAATGGGAAATCCGAAGTGATGTTTAGAGTTTTACTTCAAGTTAAATACAACTATTAATTGCTCAAAGAAATCTAAAATGTGGGATTGAGGACTTATTTAATATACCTAATTAATCTAATTAATTAACTTCTATAAAAAACATTTTTTGCATTAAATGTGCCAATTCTTCACACAAAACTGATTTCTCAAAAGGGGCGAAGCTACCACCTATCAGCCGTATCAAAGATACGGGCCCAACTTGGGAAATATTTGGACACTTTCAAGGCCGTGGTGGCCGAGTGGTCTAGGCCATGGCTAGCGTGTCATGAGTTCGATCCTAGTACCACTAAAGATCCGCCATGTAGGGGTGCGATGCACGTTAAATCTGTCGAGAGCTCAAACGTCCTCCCGTATGTGTGGTGTGGTAGTTAGGAGAAGGGGTGCCAGCTCAGGTGTCGTCCGCGTCACTTGACCATGGTTCAAAATTACGTGGACCGTCGCCAAAAGCCTCGTGTTGCTAATCAGTGCGACGTTAATATTCTCTCACTCACTTATGGACACATTCAAATAAGTTTTATCAATACGATCCTTTATTTATTTTCTAAATAAAGGGGCCCCAAGGAACTTTGATAAAGGGCCTGCTCAGACTAGCCCAGTGTTTCACATCATTAAGTTATCCTACATTTTGAACAACGGTTAGTAGAATTCTCCTCGAAAACATATCTTACAAAATATATCTTATCTAAGATCAAATTATTGTATATCATGTTCCATAACAACAATAATTCAAAAACTAATCATTTTTATTTATATTCATCCCCCCTCCTCCGAATATTTTTGGAATAGTGGTAATATATGCATGAAATTTGAAACACGCGACCTATTTAAAGTATTCTCTTAATTGTGCAAATAACTGAGCTCCGTATTACAAAAATTGTATAGGTTAATTAACCATGTTGATTAAATTAATTAATCCATAACATCGTAATGTAGTTAGTTACCTTTGAGCTGTTGATAATTATATGAATTTACTAAATGCAATGAAAGCTGCGACAGATACTATTGAGAGTCCAATTTTTTTTATAGCTGTAGATTGTGTGTAAGTATGGACCTGTGAAATTCGGAAAAAATTCTGACCAAACAATTTTCTATCCTTTAAGCTTAGTTAATGGTAAAAATGTATTTTGAACAATAAAAGAAAATTTTACTTATAAAGTAAAATCATGTTTTTTTTTTTTTTTTATTCAGAAATGATTCATTTTTATTTGCATTGTAAAATAGTTTCATTTCTCAAAGTAGTTGGGATTTGATTAGTAAACAAAACTTTAATGAAAATCTTGATTTTTTTTTACTAAACGCAATTGCTCTATTTTAATATTAGTGTATTTCCCGCTTTTGATTAAAATTTTATGTTTCCTCAGAGGGGATTTATGCATAATTTGTAGAATAAAATCCCACGCGCAGCAAATTGAGAACAGTTCAAGATTCTATTGCATTCTGCATTGGTCATTCTGAGTCGCTAAGTATCTACACAAGCCATTTTCAATGTAACAAAATTAATATAGTTGCAATACTGTTAATTTTTAATCATTTCACAATAAAAGTTTCTATCTAATTCCGGGGCGGGGGGATGCTAAGGGTCTAAAAGGTTTCATTGACAATATGCATTAATTGAGCAATATGAATAATTAAAATTGAAACAAACTGTGAATTAATACAAAAACTAGTTACTCTTTATTACACTATTGATTACTAATTATTGATCTTGTAGACATTTTATGCATTCTAATGAGGATAAAATAAATATTCATTCATTTTGTGGAAGTGGAATATCTCGGTGATTGGGCTCAACTGTCGAGGTCATCTTGAATGTGCAACCCAATATTTCAAATGGAGTTTTAAATAATTTTAACAAACAATCAATCAAAGGCGTACGCAATACTTAAATAAAAGCAATCAGTTCTTAAAAGCTGGATTTCATTCATATGGCACCTGGTAGTCAAGTTGCCTGAGATGTACTCAACCCACAATTAGGCTGAGTAATTTAAATACATTTAATTACGATGAATAAAACATTCAAAGAGGAAATATAAAATGCTTAGAGTTATAAGTTAACTTTACGCAAGAATGCTTTTTATAATGTAACAATCATAATAATGGGTTTTAATACTTAGCCACAATGTATAGTTAAACCCAGCAAAAACACGCAAAATATTTATAAAACAGATCTAACTAGTCTATGTAGGCAAATATTTTATGACTTTAAAGTAATAAAAAGCCTAAGAGTATAGTCAAGGATAAATTATTGAAGATAGGTTATTTCAATTTACGAATGAATATTTTTGAATGCTACTAACATGTAAATATAGAATTACAATAAATATTTATATTTTATAAGTTGTGAAAATTTTGGCACTGAAAAGCTAAAAATTCAGTTTCTTTATACAACAATTGAATGAAAATAAATGCATATATAATACTTAACGTGACCAGACGTCCCGTTTTGAACGGGACTGTCCCTTTTTATACCTACGAGTCCCGGTGTCCCCGAAATGAACTCTTGGGACGCAGAATTGTCCCGTTTTCGGAAAGTTGTATTGAAACTTGAAGGTCAGACTGTATCGGCAGTTGAAGCTGCAAAAGAAATCAATCAACTAAAAGACAATTTGACTCAAAAACAGACCAATCACTGTCTTCCATTTACGGTTTGTCAATTAATGGTGAAATCAAAAGATAATGGTACTTATATAGATGATGAGTTTGTGAAAAGGACGGCTATAGAATTTTATAAATTAAGACGTAAATATCGGGAGCAGTGAACTTGCTTTCTTACCAAAGTAATGGAGATATTTTATTGGGCAGATTTTAAAAATGTCCCCGCATGGGAAGACGTTCAAAAATCTCTGGATGTATCATATGAAAAGGAGTGCATTGACTGTAATAAAGATAAAGAAGAGTTTTTGACAAATTTCTATTAATTTATAACTACATTACATCGCAAAAAGTAACCAAATAAAAATGATCTAAATGTTTCCACGGAAACTCGTCGAGTGGAAATATTCAAACACTTTCCCGCCAACAATCCACAGCATAAAAACTTTTCTATTTTATTTGAATATATTTTATGTTTGCCTGCTACAAATGCTCCAATAGAAAGAGTATTTTCTATGATGAAAAAATTGTGGACATCTGAGAAAACCCAGCTACTAATTTCAGTTCTAAAGATGATGTTGATAATATTAAGGTGAATATAAAAAAAAAACGTTCCAAGAGTTTCATTCTTACTTAAAATCTTCACCAGCTATATTAAAGCAAATTTGTTCCTCTGATAAATATAAATATAACTAAACATTTAGGGTATATTTTTTAATTCTTAACTTTTAAGCTAGCTTTTTCTGAATAAACTACTTTAAAAAGTGGGTTTTTTTCCAATGTATACCTGTTAATTGATCTAAACAAAATAATGTCCCATTTTGAGTCAAAGAATAAATGGTCACGTTAATAATACTGTAACTTTGGAAATTTATAGCGATTTTTTGCTTTTTCGTTATGAAAACTCATTCGAAATTTAAGCCAATCCAGTTATTAGTTTGGATTTGAAAAGAATAAATAACTGACCTTAATTTATCAGAAGTTCTTGAAACTAATTCTCTACCATAAATAAGATACGACATAAATTTACTGTCTGAAACTTTTTTCAATAATATGCTGATTTTTTTTCTATTTTTGTTTTCAATCTTGATTTTTTTTAAAAAAAACAATATATTTATTGACAATAGAATTGTAGCAAGTCTTCTTTAAAATACACTCCCAATCAAGTCAACGTTTTTTTCTAAATGAATAATCTTTATTTCTTTTCAAAATTATCTCAGAAATACACTCAAAATGCTCAAATTTCGAAACCTAGAATTACCCAATTTGCCACTCCACTGCAGACGCTGAAAGGGGAATATGTGCAATAAATAAGACGCTACATTTGTAAAAATATTCTTAAATCAACCGTGAATAATTGAGAGATATTTGGCATAAGCTTGTTCAATAGGCGGATAATTTTGTCTTTTCTTGGATTAGAGGATGTAAAAAGACGCTTTCTACAAATAGGATGGATTTACCTAGCCTAGAAAAATAAAAAAGCATTTCAAAACAATGTGACGTTGCTTTTTCAGAAGAATGAATAATTCTATTTTTCATCTGCCTATATTATTTTTTTTAAGAAGAATACAGACAAAATTTCTTTTAGACAAATTATAAGCTTCACTCATCAAATTTCTAGTTTAATAGAATCAAAGAAATTTCTTTAAAGAGTTTTTTTAATGATTCAAAACTGTTACCTAGTGATAATTGATTTTCTTCCTTTTTAACCTTTGTATACAAATTTTACGGTAAAAACACAACATAAACACCCTTGGGTGGGACATACCCTGCACGAGAACTTTAGGTCGTTTTTTTCGCGCGGGTGATGCCGGGTTAAGATATTGTTCAATATATTTATTATAACTATATTTATTTCCTACAGAAAAAGAGGAAAATTCGAGTGAGTTTTTATTAACATCGCAGTATAAAGCAACACTTGGGCTTTTGGCCTTTGTAATTTAGAACTACGGTCAAATGATGAAGACGACACATGCGCTGGCTCGAAACTACCACACCACGCCAGTGGAGGCCACGATAGATTTAACGTATCAGCTTCCTTACGTGGTCTTCAGTTGCCCCTAGGGCTCGAACTCATGACACGCCCTCTTCGAGTTCAGATCATGAGCACTAGGCTACCACAACTACAAAGAATTTTCGAACTATAAATTGAATTTGAATAGTTATGATTCAGAATGAAGAACTTTGTTTAATTTATAAATATGTTTTCCCTTATAATTTAACAATTATTCACAAAATACATAGGATAACAGTTTTTAAAGCAAAAAGAAAGGAAAATGCATAATTCACCCTGAACCTGATAATCCAACTGATTTAACTTTTTTAAATAATTTTTTAAAAACTTTAATCGGAAAGAATACCGACTTTGTTTTGAAAATATTCGTGAAGCAACAAACATGATTATTTTTGGGGTACCTCTTAAGTATCACTTAAAACCTTTCTAATTTTCCATTTAATAGGAAATAGTAAAACGAAAAAGATTTAAGGATAAAACTATACTTCATCTTGATTCTTATCTATTCATTCTTGATTATCCATTCTCAATTATACATTGTCAACTATTGATTTTTTTCATTGTTCTTTCATAAATTTCTAGGCGTTGAAAATTATATATGTTTTATATATGCCTTTAACCTTTATTAAGATTTACTGAAGTTTTTTTCATGCAATATATTTTTTTAGAATCACTACATTGAAAATTAAGGGATATACATAAAAAAAATATTCAACTTTGAGAAATTTAATCCGTTAGAGCTAATTAATTAATGAAAGATATTTAACTGTAAAATTAATTATATACACTGTTCCCTTAAAATAGTGAAATCGTTTTCTAAGGTCTTCATTAACATACAAAAATAGACATTTAACTTTAACATTAACTACTTTTTGGGAACAAAAATGACAATATTCGCAATCCGATCAAAATGTCAGCTGAAAACGCAACTTCTGCAATAAAACTGTTCGCCTTCCCGCTAAAATACTCATCATAGAACCGTGCTGCCATATATCTAGAAGAGTAAATTATAAGAATATTCCTGCTAAGTATCGTCAGAGTATTCGTAAAAATGGTTATTCTACGTAATTTTAAAGTGAGTGGTATTTACAAGTACCGTCAGTAGATAAAGGGTTAAATACTGCATGCTAAAATAAACAAAAATTCGCTTCAAATTTCACCCATAAAATAATTTCTTTCTAATTTGTTTTTCTGATCGCGAATTTCTACAAACGTAGAGCATTTCTTCATAGTAAAAAATATTTGATTGTATTTAGGATTTTAAAAAATATATATATTATTCTACTTTCAACCAGATTTTCCCGTTAGATTATAAATCTGAAATATTTTCGTGACAAACTTCTTTTTCGGCGAGGAATTCCATTTAAAACATCATTCTGTGGATGAAGAAATTGCCGCGAAGAAATAAACCACACTCCCAACTAGGAAATACTAGTTTATCGTTATCAATCTGGGTATCTCAAGATATCGCCATTATCACTGAATGTAACTCAAGAAGTTTCGCCAAGACAACAATCTCATCGTGAATAATAGAATAAGAGCTTTATACAATGAAGCGCGTATGACATGACACTTGAAGCGCGACGTCTAAAACTCGGGTCAAACTCTTCCTCTTATTGAAGCCTTGATAGTACCGGGTACAAGTAACTCGACGCTTGTTAAAATAGTCTATTGTTAGCACCAATGTATTCTTCTGACATTTTTGAAAAATAGGTGCTGGCGACCAAGTGATACATACCATGAAACATTTTGTTTGTTCTTGTTCTTAAACGGGATACTGTGTCGTGACAGTATTGTAGCAGTCTGTTATCGGGAATTTGAAGAATCCTTTTTTTTAAGAGAATATCTTTTGAAATATCCCTTTCTTTTGTATGTATTTTTGTGTTCATATGGTAGTATAAACAATATATTCGTTTATTATACACTAGAATGAGTATCGTTGTTTTGTTATTCATTTGGATTAGAAAATATGGACAACATTTTTTTGTTCCATTTTTCTGGTACTACATTTAAGGTATCCGACTACCTTAAAATTGTGAATTTTGCCAAAAATTGACATTTTTTTTTTATGATTTTGTTTTATATACCATCTTATTCGCTTTATAAAAATACCAAGTATATTACTTTCCGTTCACTATAACACAAACTGCAAGTGTTTTAGTAAAAGCAGATGCCATTACTTTAAGCAAAATGTCATATTTTAAAATGCGTTTTACTCGAAATGTGTTTTTTTTTTTGTTTTGTTGAAAATACCCAAACGGGGCCAGCAATTGCTCAAACAGTTTTGAAAATAATTAACTGAAATTTTCGTGTATGTTCTGTATAAAAGTAGAAGTGTTTTATCTTTCAGATTTAACAATCACTGTTTTATTACAAATTTACAGTCCCTTATGGGAATATAATCACTGTTTTTTAAAGCAATTTCATATAATAACTAAAATAAAGGGCTCTAGTTTTTGTAAAAATTAAAATATCTCTTATCCTGTAGGTCATTTCAAACATGAATAACACAACAACACATCAGAGTTGAAAAATTTTAAAATTTGTTCATAAAGTTTTGGTACAGAATGAGCCGCGTTTATATATTTTTTGTAAATTTTTACCCATTTTAGTAATAATAATTTCTTTTAAGCTTCTTAATTTTAGCACATTTGTCTTAAAATGTACAAAACAAATCTTAAAACCACAAAAAATCCCATATCTCCATATCCGCAAGTAGTCGGATACCTTAATATAATTTACTGTTGTAGTTGAAAGACAATATGGATTATTCACAAGCAGTAAATTATATAAACTATCCCTAGACTTGCTCTTGCGTTTTAACCTTTTCTGAATATACAAAAAAAATACGTTTAACGCGAAAACGCTTAAGGCAAAATATCGGTTAACACGAAATAATACAATGGTCCCGACAAACTACTCTGTATTTTCATGCATTTTTCTGTTAACACGAAAAGAAAATCGATTAATACGAAAATATTTCCCTTCTGGGAATGAACAAAATCCGGAAAACACCAACCGGATTGGACTGTCCTGTTGTATTATCGAAATAATTCATTGCAGTAGAGGATGATATTGCGTGTACTGCCCCAATTATTGCAGACAAAAACAATTTGGAGTTTGTTCAAAGCTCGAAGTATATCATTGATGCAGATTCCGGCGACGAAAATGACATGAAATGTAAAACGTTATGGAAAATATGCGCAGTTGTTCAAACGCACTTCCAATGGTGAAATAAATTTTTAAAAAAATGGACGGCATTGGACAATTTGTGGATAATTTGATGCTGAAAAAGATAATGCAAAGAAAAATATCAGATTATTTTCCAAAACTTTAATAAATGTTTTGTTTTTGAAAAAAAACTTGAAAAGTTTATATTAATTTCATTGTTCGTAGTCGTTTCCACAATGATTTAGGGCTGGGATGGGCGTCGATCGACCGGTGGACGCCAAGACAATTTGGAGTGACCTCCTGAAAATTAGCTGGTAGTAATTGTTTACGGAAATATTCAAGATTGGCTGACAGTACGCAAACTGAGTCTTCTACTGACTGTAATTAAGAAAATAACCTTAGATGAAAATGTTTTATTTTTAATGTATTTTGAATTATTTGATAGTAATGCATCATTTGATTTCAAGCTATTACAATGTTTGTATTTTCAGTTTTGCTTTAAACGCGTTTTCAAAAAAGTGAGTTTTTCATTTTATTAGGTTAGTACATATTCAGTATTTATTATTAAGTTATAATAAATATTGTTGACTTTTTCTTTACCTCACCACACCTACGACCCTGGGCAGTGGGCGCACTCGTGAATTTTTCAAAGGGGCCGTGGCGTAGTGGTCCAGAGTCGAATGTCTACCATTCTTACATCCTACCCCAATACGCTGCCAATATATATATATATATATATATATATATTCATTTTGTTGATTGCCTGGAACAAGGAACAGTTAGAAATAAATTATTGAAAAAATAACTATAGTTTTAATTAATACAAAAATTATTAATAAAAATACTTAATTAAATTTTACGTACTACATACATTGGTTATAATCGATCGAAAAAATCATGGGCTTTGGAGGAGGGCCCGGACCTGTGGACTCCTCCCCCCCCTTTTGTGTGCCACTGATACTGAGTGGACCGCTACACCTTGAAAAAATTAGAAGTAGCCCATACCCTGGAAAAGTCTGCCCACTCCTGATTTAGAGGTAACATATTGATCCCAGATATATTTATTAATGATTATATTTTAGAAATGGCACACATTACACAGAAACAAGACATTCGTAAAACATAAGAGCAACAGAGACAACACGAAACACGAGATAGAATCTTAGGAAGGAACATGGTGCTTTCTTTTCGATCCAAACAGTTT
>BMAO01003219.1:0-151393 GCA_019973975.1 Trichonephila clavata | reverse complement strand
ATTTTTCAAAAATTAACATCCAAGGGGGGAAGGGTGCGATGGCGTTTTTTACAAATAAAAAAATGTCTTCTTAAAATAACTAAACCTATAAAATTAAAATTTAGAAAGCATAACTTTTTTGATGAGCAGAGATCTGATAAAGGGATTTTCAAAAGTCTAACCCCAAGGGTGTTATGGGTGCGTTATAGGTAAAAAAAATCCCCTTTTTTAAACTATTCGATCTACGGATTCCAAATTTGACAAATCTGATTTTTTGTTGAGCAGAGATATACTAAAAAAACTTTTTTCTGTTTAATTTGCACGTTTAACACATAAAAAATTCCTTTTCCTTCAATCTTTATTATTTTACTTTTAAATTCACCCTTGCTTCCCCCCAAGTATACCAGCTAGCTATCAATAAACATGATGTGTATATCGTCCTGAATGAAGTTCAGGACAACAATATTCAACATTTAGAGTTTCGTGGACAACTAAATGCATAATTTTATACTTAGCAAACCACTAATATATGATTGACCACTATATGGCAGGCCATTAATATGATAGACCACTGTATGGAAGACCACCCTATCCATATTGTCACTTATTTATATAAGGTTGTCATATCACTGAAAAGGAACTTCACGAAATGCAAAAATAAAGCGGCAATATAAAGCAATGTCAAACAAACTGAAATGTTATTGCCATCCATATTTTATCCATGGTTAATCGGACTCTACAAAAAGTAAACTGGAAATTCGCTATTCAGAATGAAATTCATTAAAAAGTCATCTAAAATTTAAACTAAAAAGCATAATTCGTGTTCCATAACACGTTTTGTTACTCCTCGTTTTATTTAAATTAAATATTCATAAAAATATTAAAATTGTCCTAATTTTTTGCGAACCTTCATAAAATTTTTCCTTGAACCACC
The DNA here is from genome assembly GCA_019973975.1 of Trichonephila clavata. NCBI lineage: Eukaryota > Metazoa > Arthropoda > Arachnida > Araneae > Nephilidae > Trichonephila > Trichonephila clavata. The sequence continues at coordinate 150,480 of BMAO01003219.1, read as the reverse complement.
GGTTGGTGACCGCAGGCTTAGAGGATCTTTGCTCAAGCAATATGGCCTAAAGGGAATATTGTATTAGATCTCCAAAAAAAATTCGACTCTGCTGGGAAATTTATTTTTATTATTTATGCTAAGCAAAATCGATACTCATGCAATGAACTGACCAATTATTTTCACTGGATTCCATCCGATTGTTTCTGAGAAAATTTGGATTGATCCCCTTACTCCCTATGTATAGTTTCTGTTATTTGTTACTGAAGAATGAACGATTCAGTAGTTTAATGTTTTCTAGAGAAGTGTTCTCTCCTTCTATTAAAATTTCTTAATTCCCGTTTAAATTAAGTTCGTTTACATAGCAGTAATCATTAAACGTATACAATGAAAAAAAGCTCAGCTCATGCACATATAATTGCAAACACTTCGAGAACATGATAAAGAAGTTGCCAGATTCATTACTTTAAAAGTACATTTATAGTCATGGATATGCTTTCCTCTTAGCCGATACTTCGAGGACACGTGATAGCTTACGATGGGGTTACAGGATCTAAAACACTTGTAATCCATACTTCTCTATTGTTAGTGCCAGGTTTTGCAAGACATAGGACCAATTTGAAAAGTAGAGTGTGTGGTTTGAATCTCCTAGACCACTAAAAGTCCATACAGTAAATCAAATAAAAATTTCTCTTAGTACATATAGCTAACATAATTTCTCTATGTATATTGAGTGTGAAAAGTTATTAATAATAAAAGATATAAAACTATCATTATGGCCACTATCATCTAGTGATAAAATGATCACTGTTAACAGCAATAAGTAGTAAGGTATCTATTCATTTGCAATCAGAAAAATTTTTCTTTCTTAATTGGTTGACTTCAAATCACACAAAGAAGTACTACTTCCAAAACCCCGGCATGCAGTGTGTTCGAAAATTATTAAAATCACTAGAATTTGTTTATTTATAAAATTAGCTATTTGTTCAATTAAATTAATTACGTTTTTATGATTGCCAAAATTGTACGCCTTGATCAATTTTTATTGCCTGTTACTTGTTTGATCAAAAAACTCTGCAATCAGTTTTGTTAATTTAAAGAATTTTTTTTCACAAGAAACAAGGAATTACAGACAACAGATCTCAGCCTTAACAAGTATTAAATTTTCGGTTCATGAACGATAGTCTAGTGTGTATTGTTTTTTTAATAAAAAAAAAAACTGTGTGTGTGTGTTGCCAGAAAAATTAATGAAAAAATTTTAATAAATTTTTTCCCACAATAAATCAACAGATCGACGTATAGGATGCATTCTAAAAAGTATTATTAAGAACATAAGTGCTGCAAATTCCTAAAAAGAATCACCAATTAAAATAACAACAGCTATAAAAATATTAATTAAAGTAATATATGTTTGACTAATGTTGCCGATGTATTTTGAATCTTACTGTAACAAATTTTTCTGGTAGATGTAACCCTCCTTGACGCATTTCCAGAATTCACGGGATACTACGACTATGTTTTGTCCACACTGAGAAGTTGAATAGAAGGAATCCATAACAGTTTCGACAACAAGAGGATAATAAATTGTTTTCTTACCCACAAAGAAACACTTAAAATCTTCACATGCTATACCTGAAGAAGTAGAAAATGCTAAATGAAAAATTCATTCCTAGGCACTCAAACATACTTAACGAACATATTCTAGAATTATTTATCCTCTCTCCATATTTGTTTCAAAATCATTAAGGCGATATTTGAAGGGGGGGGGAGTTATTGAAAAGTCATAAAATAAAGTTTTATAACTTTTACTCTTGGAATCAACCATTTGCATATTAAATGTATCCTTTCATTCCCAAATTCAACAATTAACGCTAAACTGTTTTAGTCCAAGATGACTTTTTACCTTTTATATGTGTATGAAGGAGTATTACACATAGTATCTTTTTCTTAATTGAAAATATCATATATAAGATTGTTTTGGAAATTTTATTGAAAAAAATCTGACATGAGGCTTAGATATTCATCCTCATTTACCAGAGATAATCCTGACAGATATTTATACCTTGATGCTAAATGGGTGGGGAAGAACTTTGTGGAAGATTTCTTCAAATCTATCGTACCATTGGAGGTAGTTGGAATTCATATTCTACAGAATATCCTTATAAAGATCAACCTATAGACAACAAATGTTAAGTCACAATTGAGTTGACCCTTTACAGGAAAATACGGTTACTAAGAGTAAATTTCAGTATGTGACTGTTTAGCTGTAAAATAATAAAAAATCTTAAGAAAAATACGTAACACTTCTTAGTTTTTTTGTTTTATGAGAATATAAGTAGATTTCCCCCCGAAAATCCTCTATCTTTTTTAGGTATTGGTTTTCATTTGTTCAAATGTACTTTATTGTTGTACGAAGTTGTATTTTCCGAATAACGTAAGGCATGTGAGAAAACGCAGTTACAATACCAGGCAACCCAAAAGCCAGTCAACTTTCGAAAATTCATTAATTAACTTAGTAATATCAGCAGAGAGGTAAAAATTGACTCACATGCTTGAAATGATATTGAGTTTCATTTATAATACCCCTTCCCGTCTACCCTGTGACCCGGCTAAAGGTGTAGGAGGACGTGAAGGATGATTCGACACGATAATTTCCAATTATTTATTCAGCACCTTAATTGACTCCAAAACAAATCAATGAATCAGAATAAATTGGATGTTTCCGATTAGATAGCAGAGGTAAGGAGACGAGAGTCGAGTTTTTGAAGAATGCTTCTAATAATTTATCCACTTTGTATAAATCATTCTACCTTAATATTGCTTTAAACAATAGATAAGTTGCCACTTAGACCTCTTAATAATTTAAATATCGAAACGTACTAAAATGTGACAAGTACCTAAACTGTGGACAGTCTTCTTATCTTTTAATGCGAAATCCTTCAATCTCTTAATAATTCCAAATTCCCCTTTATATTCTCTTACACAGACTCTCTTTCGTATTTCCGTAATATTCTTTTCATTTCTTCTTCTTATATCACATTAAGTCCCGCTTTAACTAACTCCTCTAGCAAGAGAACCTGAACTATATATATATATATATATATATATAATATATATATATATATATATATATTAATAAACTTAATCCGCATATTACGGTTTCTTCTTAAGAGAAGGTTGTTGTTTTTCCAAGCCCAAAGATTTCCCCAGAAGGTCAGTTAAAGAACGCGTATAGATCCGTCAAACATTGAAACCAAAAAAGAAGCGAAAAATCGGACAAAAAATTGAGGTTTATTTTGTAAAATCAATAATTAAAAGAGAACAACTGATTTTCAACAATAAACTACGTCCTTTATATCAAATGCAAGTCGCCATTCATTAATACCTGTAGTCGAGACACTGTACGGCTTATCTGTAAATATGGTGAGAGCTTGCTGTGTATGTTGCGTGTCAGATATTCTCTGAGGTCTGGGGATCTAGGTAGCAAGGCCTAACGGAAGTGGCTACTCAGAACGTGACACTCACCAAACGATGTGTGCAGAAGTTTTATACCCTTCTTATGGGGATAGCATTGTAAGGTTGCAGTAGATTACTATTTCTTTTAATACGGCTTTTCTGGTAAAGACAAAACGCCGCAGTTACTGGTGCATATTTTACTTTTAGACTATAACTCATTTTATACACTATTTACATGCAGTGTCCTAGACGTTTTGCTGTCACGCTTCATCTGCAGGCCATTTTTTGCACTTTTGTTTTGGTTTCAAATATTCCCTGAATGATTGAATTTTCAAATGCTAACGAAATTTTGGGTCACTTCGTATTTTATTACTTTGCACAATAAACTGAAATAAGTAATAAGAATAAAAATACAACCACCGAATGTTTTATAATTGGCGTCAATTTCTTAGACAGTTTTTTTTTTTTTTTTTTTTTGTAAGCGTTCCCGTTCACGTATTTATGTTCGGCATGCGTTCTGTTTTGACATTCTGTGTATAAAATAAAGTTATAATTAAGCACGAAAATCACCAACTTTAAAATGGGAGTAAATTTTTTCCTTAGTCGTGAAAGAGTTAAATGATTTCATAGAAAACTTGGTCACATCAAAGAGTAAACTTACAATGACAAAAGTGACAAGTTTATAAAAATTTATTTAAGATTAAATCCTTCATATAGATTCAACTTCAAAGATCTCATTAAAGTTGGAGAATAATTATTTCGACTCATGTCTCACAATCTATTCTGCAACAAAAAAGTTCCAAGAAATCAAAATGTAGCTAATCCAGTGCTTCTAAGCTTTCGGACTTGCGACCCAATATTAAAACATGATTTTCATCGCAACCCGCTCCATACAATATAAAGGTAATGAATTCAAAAATATGAACTTCGATGCTTAAGCTACAAATCAACTTTAACCTCTTGAGTGCATCTGGCGTATGTAAACGTTTCGCTTAGCCAGTGCGTAAATTGCCCCGTACGTCTTTCCAAAACATGTATTTTTCTGTTCACTGTTGTCCATAAAATTATTCGGAAGGTTTAGAAATGCAATACAATGATCGTGACATAGTTTGCAAAGGATTAACTAATTTTAGAGGATTTTCTTATTTAATCCCTTTCTTCCCACCTCCCTCTTCCCCAAATTCACACGTGCGTGTATACATGTAAAACGGTGCTATTGGGAAGTGAATCTCGTAATTGTTAATCAGCAGTTAAGGGATTTATTATAAACATTTCAAATTATCAAGATAAGTGTTAATTTCTGTATATATTTTTACATATATAACAAACCTATGGGGTCATTGGTAACTATTAAACTTATTCATAACTTAATGTTTTTATATTTATTATAAAATACATTTATCAGTACTGAGACATTTTTATAAAGATATTATTTCAGTTTGAAAGTATTTATTTTTATTCTTTATTATGTAATGTATTTTTCGCGTTTAGTTTCAATAAATTAATAACTTTTTAAAATGATCTTTTGTCTTCGACTTTACAATATGCTCGCACCCCCTTCCAACGATTATCACGCCCCTTATGGGGGAAGCGCACCCCCACAGTTTGAGAAGTGCTGAGTTAAGTAGTGACGATCTTCGTACCTTGTCCACCACCTGCTACAGCACCATACTGGTCGCTTACTTCTTTTACGTTTGAATTTTTTCCCTTGTAAGAATGAAGGTTCAAGATCATTTTTTGGTATTTTATATGTACACTTAAAAATGTGAAGAAAATAAAAGCTAATCGTTCAATTTTCGAAAAGTTAAGATAAAAATAAAAGTCATACATGCAATCCCCTATATTAAAATTAATTCTCCTATCAAATTTTTAAGAACTCTACCAAATTTTGTGTTTCTGTTTTTCCGAATCTTTTTCTATAAAAATTATAGTTTAAAAAAAACTAAAAAACACGCTTTTATACTGAATCGAACTAAAAAGTAAAAAAAATAATTCTTCATAAAGAATAAAATGATTAACGAAAAAATGAATGTCATTGGGATAAAAGCGTGGGGTGTTCTATATTTTTATCAATTGTTACATTTTCTAACTTCTATTCCGAAATGCTGAATTAGTGTAAAAATGTAGTGCAAAGCACCCCACGCTTTTATCCCAATGACATTCATTTTTTCGTTAATCATTTTATTCTTTATTAAGAAATATTTTTTTATTTTTTAGTTCGATTCAGTATAAAAGCGTTTTTTAGTTTTTTTCAAACTATAATTTATTTTTCATTTTTTAGTACAAACTACAATAAAAGCGTGTTTTTTAGTTTTTTTTCAAACTATAATTTATTTTTCATTTTTTAGTACGAACTACAATAAAAGCGTGTTTTTTAAACTATCATTTATTCATTGTTGAATTTATCCTTGAGTTTGATATTTGAATGAGTGAGTGAGTGAATATTAACGACGCACTGTCTTAGCAACACGAGGGCTTTTGGCGACGGACCTCGTAATTTTGAACCATGGTCAAGTGACGCGGACGACACCTGAGCTGGCACCCCCTCTTCTAACTACCACACCAAACCAACGGGAGGACGTTTGAGCTCTGGACAGATTTAGCGTGCATCTCTCCCCTACACGGTGGGTCTTTAGTGGTACTGGGATCGAACTCATGACACGCTAGCCATGATCCGATGCCTAGACCACTTTTCTACCACGGCCACCATTTGATATTTGAAGCTGGACTTACGTGGCTGTGGAATTAGTCTTGCTCTTCAATGGATATTAATTAACGGGTCTGAAGTGTATTTATTTTCTCCATTTACGAGACCTCGGATGAGTCCAATATCGTTATATTAGATTTCGTCTCTTTTGAACAGGTCAAACAAATAAAAATGTGTTGAGAAGGAAAAATTATAATTAAAAAATTTTTAATGTACCATGTTTTTATACGGACTATAAATTATAAAATTCCTCCTTTTCGTTTTTGTTTTCTTTTTTCACATTTTCATGCATTGTTATCCACTTCTGAGCTAGGGTCCAAATTTCAAGTCTCTAGCTCCTCGGAAAGTCACACATTTTAAAATCAATTACAAAATTCCACCAGGACAGACATTAAAGAAAGCGAGTTAATAAAAACATGGTAATATTAAATGTCAATCGTTTTTTCACCTTTTAAACGTATTCTTTTCATGTTAATTCATATCATCACTTCTAAACGTATTGCTTTATAAAAATAAAAAATATTTAGCAGTTAGAACGTAAATTATTTTTTCCCCACATGCACGAGCCTTTTTTTTTTTAATTTTTCATTTTCAGAAAAATGTTTATATTATGGTAAAAAATTGCTAACACACACCCACCCTCCATTTTCTCAGATACAGAACATTTTTTTTTTGTTTTATTTCTATTAACCGCAAGTGTTTTTAATTCCTTCATATAATTAGCTTTAAATTCAAAACACTCGCTTCAGGGTTACACCTTATTCTTTTAGTCGCTAAATCTGAAATTAGTCGCCGAATCTGGAAATGTTGTATGAAATTAGTCGCCATATACCTGAAACTGGTATATGGAACTAGTCACCAAATTTAAAAATGATATATGCAATAAGTCGCCAAATCTGGATGTGGTATATGGAATTGTCGCCTAATCTGATTATCCTTATTTCTGACGATTCTGAAGAGGACAACGGAACAAAATTATGAAATTATTGTATTGTCATCGGTCCTTGACAAGTGTACGAAATTTCGAAGGAATCCGATCTTTTTAAGTTCGGTAAAAATCGAGTTCTAAGATTCCGTTACATGCAAGTGAAACTTATAAAAGCGTGTTAAAAAAGAGCTGCGTTGAGAACTTTTTGTATGAGTTCCTCCATGTCTTCTTTTCTAACCAACCATATGCATTGATCCATATCCGGCTTAAAAAAATATGTTAAATTCACAAAACGGAATTTTTTTTTATGAAATATGCGGAAAAAATTTAATGATTATAAAATTTCCATTTGTAATATTTTCAAAAATTACGAGTTTTGTCTAGAATTTTGTTAAAAAGTTCTTTTTAATGACGTTTCTTCAACAAGGGATGATAAAGATTATGAATTTTCTTACTGTAGTTGTTAAAAATTCAAAGAATTAATGTGATGAATATTGGAAGGGTTTTTTTTTATTACATGAAGGATGAACGGTATACTCCATATCCTAATGAGAAACGTAAACAGGCGTTTGAAACCCCTGGACACCGGTAGTTTTTTTTTAAATCCCGGGGTCCCGCGATTAAAATAACTAATCTCGGGATATAATTTTTGTCGGAATTATATTTTGAAATTTTTTCAAAGTATTGGTAATTTGGTATTACATTTAATGTATCTTATTTACTTTTTTGTATTGTATACTTTTAATGTCAGTTTTCTTACGTGTTGAACCTTGAAGGGATCGAGGAGGGTGTGTATGTTAAACCTTAAAATTTGATGTTTTCTCTTTTTTTTTCTGTAACTTTCTCCTCATCGCAAGTGGGCTCAGAACACGGACACTTCTCCTACCCTCTGGATGCCCGGTGTCAGCAAACTCAGATAGAGGAACTTAAAATCTTTTTAAGATATATAGTGAAGTTTTCTGCCTCGGGATCCTGGACTTTCGAAACTCCGGGAACCCGGGTTTTATTCAAATCCCAAAATCCCGGGATTGAAATAACTAATTCTGGGATTTAATTTTTGTGTAAATTATATTTAAAAAATTTTTCTCATAAAAATTTTCTAAGAATATATTTCTTAAAAAATTTATGTTTTGTTTCTGAAATATGTACGCAGATCTTTGTGCAATTATAAGAGGTATAGCTAAAAAATATATGCACAGCTCTCATTTTTCGCACGGGAAAACGTCGCATAGATCTGAGTGGCAATGCTTACACAATAACATGAGCAACATCTCAATAATAGATTTTGTCACTGTTCCTTCTTCAATTAAATGCCGTTAATTAACGGCAGACCTGCTAGGAATACTTGAGACACTTCAAATCCCATTGCATTACTAAAAGCTCATGCAACTGGATCTTCAATTTCAAATGAGGTACTATTTAAAATTGATTCACATTCTGATTCAATAACTGGATAAATTTATATACAAAAACCATTAAGAGTAGCAGAAGAACTAAATAAAGCTATCAACGAAGTATATGCACCAATGCAGTCTATTAGAATTGAGACACTATCATCAAAAATTCAAACAGAAATGTCTCCTTTTTGAAAATGGAGGGAGACGTGGTGACTACCTGAAAAGAACATACTCTTATTTAATAACGATAAGGCCTACTAGTAAAGAATCCGAACGTGCATTTTCTTCGGCAGGACAATTTGTAACAAAAAATAAGTAGCCGTTTCTCAACGATGAAACGCTGGAGGAGTTGTGTTTTTATAAGCTTATTTACAGAAACATAAGAAATGAAGAAATGTTTTTTTTTTTAAATTTCATTATGTACTACTTTTATTTGTTTCTATGAGGAATTGATTTTTTTTGTTTCATTAAAATAATATTTAATCAGTTTTTAATTATATTTTCAATTTTATTATGCAATTTCAACTATGCTAATATGTAAGTATTTTTAATAAATAGTCCAATCCTAATCCTTTGACTTGAATAATGTAATCCCGAATTCCCGGGATTGAAAATATGACATGGAATTGCAAATCCTAATAAAAAAGAAGCTACCCTTGGGAAAAAAGTTGTCGAAACATGAAACATAAAATTAATATTGGATAGAGAAGCACAAACAGTTAAGTGTTATAAATTTATAATTTTTCTGCGTTCAAACCCAATGGTCTAAGAGACTGTCAGACAGGAAGAAACCATCACACTAATTGGGTGTAGGTATCCTTAAAGAGAGTCATGTCCGGTTAAAATTCTTAAATAAACAGAGAAAATCTGTTGGGAAAGATTCATTGAACTGTATTTTTGATTAGAATCTTCTAAATCTTGTCTATGGCATCCTTTTCTTGCGTAAGCATATGGAATTTTTTATGGATTTGAAAAATGGTTAAAATACCTGGACACATGGCTAGTCAATAATAGGCTGTGGCAGCAGCAGTGCTTAGCCAGAACGTCCACTTTTCCTGTGCCTGGGATGTCTCAGTGGCTAAAAATAATTTAGAAGGTGATTGTCCAAACAGCCTAGTTTAACTCGTAACTTTTTTGTTCCATCTCTTCTATCCATATTGAATAGCTATTTTGGAAGTAGCAGAGAATGAGAATATCTGACTTTAATCCACAAGAAAAACAGTATGTCTATATAAGGTTATTAAATTAGACAGAAGATATTCAGCGTATCTAACAGCCTTTATTTCTGCATAGAAATCTAGAGGTCTTCAAAGAGAATAAAAATAGATCTAACTGAGTTATTATCCTTTGGTGTAAATATACAGCCAGCTATTCCTGGGGGAGTACAAATGTCAAGTATATTAACTGTATTGGGTGGTGGCAAGCACATCCGCGAAGTTAGCAGACAGGCGAGTCTAACATGATTTATGCCCTATGAACCGGAAAATGGGTGCAGTTTGAGTATGCATAAGTGCGGCGAAGAGAGTGCTCCGTGAGTGAAAGTATAAGGACGAAAATTGTGGGCGAATCATTCTAATAAAATGTTTGTGTCTTAAGAGTCTGGCTCATAATCATTCTCCAAACAACCTTAAGATACCGGACTTGTGCATATGTGACATGTATAAAACCTTTTTAATCGTTACAGAACTAATAATTCCTAACGCTCATATGTTTGTGTATGTGTACAAATATATTTTTTCGAATATATTTAATTCTACAAGAATTAGTCTCGCTGAGTTTGATTGTCTATGTAACAAAAATTAAATTCTTTTTTCTCGCTTCAAATATTTCATTCCCTACTCGAAGAGAAAAAAATATTTTTGAGCATTACAAAATTTTAATACCCACTGTCAACGAATCTTGTAGTAGAGTGACGTATTTAAAGCTAAAGGAACAATATTACTGAAAAAATTTTAAGTAAACTTGCTATAGAGCAATATGTTAGAAGTAGGCTACATGGTAGAAATTTCATCTAAATGCCTCCATATATTATATATAAATCGCTTTTTATGATAACATTGTGATAGTTTATTTTTTGTATTACTTCTGTGTTTACAATTTTTTTAAAGAGGCTTGAAGTCATACACAATTAAAAAAACAAGTAATATAAAAAGTTTTTTCAAGTCAATCCCTACTTTGAATGGATGAATAGAAAGTATTTTATTAACTTTTGAAAATTTGAACAAGATATATATATATATGTATGTATGTATATATCAGGCCCCAGGCGCACTGGTAAAATGAGGAGAGCATCATATCTAAAATAACTTCTTTATTATTCTTCCAACATATTAAATTCACATTGCGGCCTTTTGGCGCGCAACCGAGTAGAATAAAGAACAACATTGTAGCGAGGAGTCATCAGCTATCATTCCGCTTACGCTCTCTCTCTCTCTCTTCCGTCAGTTGATGGCGGTGTATCTGTGGGCGTCTGGTCTGAAAATCAGTCCTCAATCCCATATCATGATATTCTGAGATGTTAGAACGACGTTTGTGGGATTTTTATTCTGCGGAGAGGCTTGCTGGCTATTGGTTGGTTGGAGGCGATCTGGAGGCGGGGCTATGAGTGGCGTCTTGACTTGGAATTTTTGGAACTTTCCTTGGGAAAGCTGTAGTTGACTGAGAGCTTAGACACTGCACTCTGATTGGTCCAGGATGGGTGTGGATAGAGACTCATATTGGCTGCCCACAAGGGGTGTGAAAAATGGATTGAAAAATAGCTTGTCCAGCGGGGTAAAGTAGAGGAATTAAAATAAGAATTTTAATAAAAGTTACATTTAGCAAAATTACTGGGTGCAATAATTAAAAAATTATTGCAAGAGAAAATAGCTTAAGGCGGGTTGTAGGAGTCCAGAAGGATTCTCCTTGGCCTTTTGGTATTATTATTTGCATTATATGGAGTTAGGTTAGACATATTAATATTGTTGGTATCAGAGAGAGAGTTAAAAAAGTTAATGGCTATTTTTTGAATGTGAGTTTTAAAGCTATTAATTTTAAGTGCGTTATTTATAACATCATTTCTCATATACCGGGTTGCTTTAACAATCATGCGAATATAAGAATTTTGTACTACGTTTAAAATATTGAGATTAGTATTTGCGGTATAGCCCCAAACTGGACAAGTGTAAGCAATAATGGGACGCTTAACGACTATATAGAGAAGCACTTTGTTGTCTATACTTAAATGCGAGTTCCGAGAGATTAGGGGGGAAAGGATTAAACATAATTTTACGGAACTTATCGTGAACGTATAAAATATGTTGTTTCCAAGTTAGGTGTGAGTCGAAAATAATACCGAGATATTTGGTTTCCTGAGACCAGGGGATTTGTTTGTTGTACATGATGAGAGGTGGTGGAGTGGTTCGCTTTTTAGTGAAGATAACTGCACATGATTTCTCTACGTTAATGTTTATTTTCCATCTGTCGTAAAAAGTTTCTAGTAGTTTTAAGTGTTTGTTTAGTGCAAATGTTATGTTTTTTAAGTTTCTGTAAGTGGCAGAAATGGCCGTATCATCCGTATACATGTTAATATTGGTTAGTGAGTAATTAGGGATGTCATTAATATATAGATTAAACAGCAGAGGTCCTAGGAGGGACCCTTGAGGGCACTCTGCGGAAATGTTGTGTGAGTTAGAGAGAGATTCATTGACTCTGATCATGAAAGAACGGTTGATGAGGTAGGAGTGGATTAGGTGAGTTAAAGGAGAGGAAAATTCGGTAGGTAATTAGCTTGAAAGTGAGTCCATTGATCCGAACACGGTCGAAGGCTTTCTGGATATCCAGAAAAACAGCTCCCGTGTTCTTCTTCTTCTGGAAACCTTCCGAAATATTTTCTGTTGATCTGAGAAGTGGGTGTAAGGTAGAAAGTTTATTTGTAAAGCCATACTGATTAGGGTTAATAAATTTTTTTCGTTAATGAAGTCTTTTAGTCTGGTTAGTATAATAGATTTCAGTTAACTTACTTAAAGTTGATAAGAGGGAGATTGGTCTATAATTTTCTGCTAGATTTTCTGATTTTACCGGGCTTATTAATGGGGGAAATGATAGCTTCCTTCCAATTACTTGGGAAGTGATGAAATTTTAAAATTTTGTTAATAAGGATAGTAAGGATAAGAATTAGTTTTAAAGGAAAGTTTTTAAGCATATTATTGGTTATACCATCTTTCTTCTTATTTGTCTTTTTAATAAAAGTAATTATTTCATCAGGTAAAGTGGGTTCAATTTGAGTAGTGGGGGGAGTGGAGAGAAAGTTATTTACAACAGAATTAATAATTTGTTCATCATGGTTAAAGTTATCATTGTTACGGGGATTCTCAACTAAGTTATTTTTAATTGTGTTAGCAAGAAGATTAGCTTTCTGCGGATCAGTGACGGCCATATTGGTTACACAGTTGAGAGTAGGAATATTTGAGAGTTTGTTTTTTAGAAAGCGCTGCGCCTCCCATAGGCTGTTATCCGTTGTATTTAAAGCTTCGAGTTTAGTGTTCCATGAGTTATTAATGTATTTTTTGAGTTAGTTTTTTAAATTAGCTTGTGCTCTGTTGAATAAATATTTGAAAAAAGGGTTCAAAGTTTGATGATATCGTTTACGGAGGTAGTTTTTGTGTTTGATGAGCTGGTTGATGTGTTGTGGGGTGTAGTTGCGATGAGCGTTTTCTATTGGTCGGGAGGCGTGTCTATGTGTTTCGACGATAGCCTCGGTGAACTCTGAAATCTTATTTTCGAGATCGTTAGTATTATTTATGTCATTAGGATAGAAATTTAGAAGAGAGATATTTTTATTTAGGTTATTTCTAAATTCTTTCCAATTAGTTGAGATCGCTCTCGGATTGGAAAGTCCCATATTAAGTTTAAGATCGAATTTAAGAAAGACTGGGTTATGGTCAGAATAGAGGACATTAATAGAGGTAATAGTATAAGGATAGTAGAAGTTTTTAATGAGAGCAATATCGATAGTATTAGCAGAATTATGTCCAAATCTAGTAGGGGAATCAGGCTGGCTATATTTAGATTTAAAGTAATTGCAAAGCTATACTCTACCTCTGTTAGAGTTATTATTACAGTTCCAGGCGTTTTGCGTGGCGTTGAAGTCTCCGAAAATGATACAGTTACTACTAGTTTGGATAAAATACTCAAGGTCAACGGTGAAGAGGTTGTCATCAGAGGATGGTGGGATGTAAATGGAGATGGGATCATGATTATTAGGAGTTAAAATGATGTTAGTAGCTTCAATTTCGCAGAGAGGTGGGGTAGGTAGTGCTTAAGTGCTTTTTTAATGATAATCAGAGTTCCTCCGGCGGCTAATTCTATCGTTTCTGTAGCAAGTATAATTGGCTATGTTAAATTTGTATGAAGGTCTCAGGTGCGTTTCTTGTATGAGGAAAATATCGGGACAGTGCTTCTCTATAAAGAGATCCGCAGCTCTACTCTGCGTCTAAGCAGTCCGTTTGCGTTCCAGGAACACAAATTGAGGCCAAGTGGGGACTTATACATTATGATTATTGCAAGATGCCACTATTAAGGCGTACATTTGGTTAGGATTATTACTAGCGTTTTGGACCTGGTTGAAGTTATTCATTATGTTAGGATTGGACTTACAGAGAGCTTGGGTGAATTGAGACAATTGGAATAAACATTGCATGGTCATTTGCAATGTAGCTTGAATGTTAAAATTACTATTGACTTGATTAGAGTTGAAATTATTGGGATTAAAGTTAAAGATATTATTGCCATTATGCGACTGTTTATTATTGGTAGGGGGATTTTTTATGACCTCATTTTGTGCCGAAAACCAGGATTTTGTGGTGCCATCTGGTGTTTATTGTTAGAATTAGAAACGCTTTTATTATTATTGACAGCTTGCCGTAAGAGAAATTGGGTCGGACGATGCTATTGTAGATACTTGTATATGAGTTGCGTTTGTTTTGAGCAGTACCCTTAGGGGGTTTGGGAAAGCAGAGGCATCCTTTCCAGTTTGCCATATGCCCGTAGACTTGGCAATTGATATAGAAAGCAGTTTCTAGTCATTGTTTGATTCGGCAGTCACGGGTAATGTGGTTTTAAGGCAGCGGGGGGGGGGGGGGGTAAGATGGCAATTATCAGAGCTATGGTGAAAGTTGTTACAGGTGTAACATTGTGTTACACCCCTGCCATTGTATCCATCGACTTTTATGCTTAAGTAGTTTAGGGTTAAAGATTTTTAGATTTTCAATATTACGCGGGGGTGTGATTAGAAAGATAGGTAATGTTTGTTTTATGAGTCTGCCAATTAATTGATTTACTTTTTCTGGGGTATATCCTAGTTCTTCAAGATCTGCCTTGATGTCTTCTACTTTAAAGTTTCAAGGGAGTCCTTTTATTACTACTTTTATGGGGCGTTCGGTCGGATTACATAAAATTGGAATTTAACAGCTTTTAAAAAGGGTGCGGCGTTGATCAAAGTCATCTGTATAGAATTTTATGTATTCTCTAGTGAGTCGTGATCTGAGTTTAGGGTACGTGGCCATTATGGTTTTCATTTGTGATTTTACATGGTCAGTTATTTTTAACATTACAGGTGGGGGTAGGGGAGACGTATTTTGTGCAATGCTCTGATTTGTTGGTGTAGTCGGGCGAGTAGCCAATGGGGATTTCGGTTCGTCTTGGGTGATTTCAGTCTGAGTGTCTAATCCTGGGTTTTCTTCGTTATTATCAGGTAATGCAAATTTATTGGTTGAAATTAGGTTACCATCAGCTGACTGAGATAAATCCAAGTTAATTTTACGAGCAGTCTTCCTTAGGGGAGGATACTCAAATTCTGAATTTATCTTTTCTTTTAATTTGATTAGTTTTTTTTCTGGTTGGTGATGTTGGAGGGGAGGTATTTTCGTGGTGTGGGCAGATATTGACTCTTTTCCGCCCTGTTATCACAGGGCGGAAAAGAGTCAATATCACTTACCGCTAGTTGGATGGTTTCTTCAATCTCCTGTAGTTCAGCAGCAGCTCGAGAGTAGAAGGGATCTTCCGGATGGTGGTCCGGCATGGCTTGCAGCTCTTGTATGCGGGCAAGCTTGTGTTTTCTGAAGGTGACCATCTTGCTCAGTTGGGCCTTGTTTAGTTGCAGTTGCTCATATGGTGGTAGAGGAGGGGGAGTAGGAGTCCGGCGTGGCGATTTAGACAACTCCATATCCATTGATTCCTAAATGGTGGCCATTTCCAAGTCGTTGTCAAAAAGGTCGGTAAAAGGAGCGAAACGTTTGTGTCTGCTCTAACTATTTAGCCCTGATAAGGGCTGTAGATAACAGAGGCACAAGATTGGTATAAGTAATGAAGCGTAGTTAGACGCAGCCAGCGAGGAGCGAACCTTCTGCTAGTAAGTCATTCCTTAGCATTGAATATCTCTCTCTTCCGTCAGCGCTCACTCCTACCTTTAAATATCCTTATTTACCCTCAAATCCCTCGCGATAGTAAAGAGTTCGCTCACAATTCCTATTTATTGTTCACTTAATTTTGAAGCTAAACTTTCCAGATCAGACAGATATATATATAAATAAATATATGTCACTTTTACATAAAACTTTTATATAAATCCTTTAATATATTATCTGTTCAAAGTAAGCAATGTTTATAATATTGCAGCATCCATATTTTTTTATATTTAACTATTATTTTTATTTTTTCATATATCATTTCTAAAATCTATAGTCTGGTTAACTCGCAATTTCAATTTGTTCAATTTTTATTAATGATTAGTCATCTCTCTTTTGTAGATAAATTTTGACTGTATATATACATATGTATATATATAGGGAGAGAGTGAACTAAAATAGTAGGAATTGAAAAAAGAGCATGATTTGTCTGTATTGTTGTAACAATGCAAACCGCGTTGGGCAAGATAGGCTGAAAAACCGGTTTTCGATGCCAACTTCTGTCATTGTTTTAAAAGTTACATTGTTAGAATAATGGAGACGAATTTAAGTTGGCGTCAAAATCCGATAATTAATTAAAGTAATTAATTTATATTCGAAAAAACTGTATTAACATCAAGTGTCACCCACTGCAAGTTTTAAAAAAATTATTTGAGCTTGATTGGATGAATAGAAAGTATTTTATTAATGATTGACAATTTGAACAAGATAAATATATAAATATAGAGAGAGAGTGAGCTAAAAGTAGGAATTGAAAAAATGCAATTTCAGTTGAAAACATTTAAGACTTTAAAAAAAGATTCATGGGGAATTTTCCATGAATGGCATATTTCACTTGTAAAATCTAATCACAGAAATATAGAATAAAAATCATATCAAAACAATTCTTATGAATTTATTTTTTATTTTTATTCGTCGGAATAAACTCCTTTATCCCGCAAAATATGCAAAATATTTATTTTCAAGCTGTTTCAAATTCTTTTAATCTTAATTTTAACCAGGAAAGCGAATTTTTCGGGATAAAAGTTCTTCTTTTTTAATATATTATTCATTGTGTAGAAATATAATAAAAAAACATGAAAAAATTTAAATGTGTCATTTCTTAAATTCTCTAAAACACTGTGAAAGTTCTAGACAAAATTTTAAAAGGATATAAGTCCCCGAATTGTTAATTAGCGGTATAATCAAGGTAAACATATTACTTTACAATATGTTTACCTTGATTTTATCGCTTGGTACTGTGTTTGCTATATAGTGTTTACGTGTAAAAGCATTATTTGATTTATTTATTTTTATTATGGTAACCCTTTTAATTACAATTGATTAATTCCATTTTCTTAAAAAATTAAGAATTTCAATATTAGACGCTGATGTGTTGCATTATTTGCATTCTATTTTCGGAATTTCTTTCCGTTGGATAAATCATATCTCACAAAATATTGGTGAGTAACAGGATCCTTCTTTAAAAAAAAGGCGAGTATTCCGCGTTTAATTATTACGTACCAAAAGACTTGTCAAAAAAATTTGCATTTTTAATCATTTTTTTAAAGGTTCGAATTTCTTTTTTCCTTTTTAATTGAAAATTTGAAGACATTAAACATTGCGAAATGTGATAAATAAATTAGATTCGTGCAAATTGTTTCTAAAAAATTATAAATTACATTACCAATTTTTTTTTATTGGCTCAAACTCTAATTGTCGTAGTATGAAATCTGTCAGGCTTAATATTTTCTTTTGTGGTGGCAAATTGAGATTTTTCGTTATTTTATATTTAATAAATGATTTCATAATATTTTTTAATTTTTACACTCGTTACTTTTTTAATACTTAATTCTTCTTTGAGGCGGAAATTATTTGTATAAAAAATAGTTTGCACACTCAGCCCTCTTGTTTTTAAACTTCTTTTGTTTCCAGTATTTAGAAATTCTTCGTATTCTTTTTTTCTATCCTGGTCTCATGGAACATGCAAGTGCACAAATACATTTACATTATTTAATTTTTAAATCTTTTTTAAATAAAAGGTTATAAACATACTGTCTTTACTTGCATCAATAAAATTTGTCAAATTTTAATTGTTTACAACCCGGATTTTAATGCTAGAGGCGGCCAAACTTAGACAAAAAAAAAACTACTTCACTTCAGAGACTATTTGGCGTGATTTTAATAGCTCAAAACGGGTTTTGGCGGGTGGCATCGATAACTCATTTGTTCCAGAAATTGTACATGATCGTAATTTTCAAATGTCTGCTTTCACCAATAATGAACTTAAAAATATGCTATAGCAGAGATAAACTTCTCGCATAGCATAAGGATTAAAGTAAGACTCGTGAAGAAATTTTAAAAAATTCTGTGTGCAATTTGAATTAGATGTCAGTTTAAAAATGCAGAATGTTAGTTTCCCAGCACAACTGGAAAAGTCATCTTTTGCATGATTCATAAAACATAAGAGATATATGCTAAGTTTTCAACTATGAGGTACGTTCCGAAAGTATGTTTCGTCCGTTCAGTTCAGGTTTTGTGGGATATAGAGCTACAAAAGCTATTATCCCCTGAAAAAAACTAAAGGATTAATAAATTAATAGATGTCAAAATATTTCATTTTCTGGATATAAAAATCTGAATGATAATCTATTTGACAAAGCTTTCTCCAATAGTTCTTTGAAAGTAATGTCATAATGTGGATCAATTTTGAGAAAGTGCTTTAATTGATTTCGAGGATGAATATATCTATTGCAGTTTAACAAGATGTGGTCCACACACAAATCATTTCGTCATTTTCTTAGTCACGGAAGCTTTATTGCCAAATAAAAGTGAATCATGACACCATGTAACTTGTCTATTGTTCGACATAGTCCCCATTGGTTAATTGTAGCGTGAAAATGGTTTAAAGAAACCATTCTTGTAAAACTCGGTGCCCAGCGATGCTAGGAATTGTTGCGCTATCTTCTCCATCTCAGCTCTGTTTTGTAAAGATTTTTTATTTACTGGTGAACTTGGATGCTTCCACTCATTGAGATACGCCACGTCCTATACTCTTAACAATGATGTTTTCATTTGTGGATCTGGAGGGACCCTCATTTCGCCCTTCATTCTGCCTTCCTTCACTGAACATACTACACCAGCGACCAAACATTTGAGGAGACATGATCTCTTCGCCACACACTGTCTGTAGGCGTACATAGATGACGGACACAGTATTTATTCCATATGTCCATTCATTCAAAATTACAGTACGCACTTCCACTGTAGATCACGTTGTTATTGCGCGTTTGTCTGTCATCGCGATTTGTGCTCGAATTGCCTCATACATGCTTTTTCTGTTGATACTCTCTCTTCTTTGGCCCTCAATGCATGTGTGAGATCCACTTTATAAATTTCAGTTTATTATATTAAAAGCAAAACAATTATTTAAATTTATTATTTTGTTCACGTGAATTTATTTATCATTGTTTAATTTTTTGCCACCGTGAACTGAACGATATTGAAAAAGTATATTATTTTGTACACTGTGGCAACAAGGAAGTGCTCGTTCTGTTTTGTTTAATTAACAGTATTCCAAGAAAAAATTGTTTATAACTAGGTGAGTCTTGGACTCTAGTTGGCATGTTAATTTGTGAAATAAAAGAGATTTGGCAGTATTAATAGTTTGGAGTATTAATTTCCAATACAAGAAACTTTTTATTTTTTATTTTTACGATATCTGGCGTCCGGTGACAGGACTATTAAGTGTCAATATGTTTACATCTGTTAAAGGCTTCAAGATAGAAGACCTAATTTATTTGTGTCAAGAGATCAATGAGGACTTACCGTTGAAGGTTACCATATCTACACTGAAGGATGTAATTTAAACAGTAAAGAATATAAAAATGATCCGGACTTTGTTTCAACCGTACTAGCCACAACTGTTTCTGAAAGGCAGAAAAAAGAAGAGAGAAATTGCCACGACGAAGAGATAAAGCGCCAAGAAGAAGAGAGAAAGCGCCAAGAAGTAGAGAGAAAGCGCCAAGAAGAAGAAAGAGAACGACAAAGACAACATGAGTTGGATTTGGTGAGATTAAACTCCCGGACAGTTTTACATACTCTAGATCAGGGGTCGCCAAAGTGGTCTATATAGACCCCTAGGGGTCTATTTAACAACAGTAGGGGGTCTATCTGACCTAAGGGGTCGAATGGGGGTCTATTGGGACTTGAAGGAAAAACAGTTCTTTATACGCAAATCACATATATCTAATTGCGTACGTAAAAATTTAAAATATTTTTATAATTGACTTACTATTATATTCTTTATAGAAAATAAAATAATAAATCAGAAAACAATCTGCCCCTTTTTTCCTTATGGGTTTTCGTATGTATACCGTGACGTCACAACTTGACCTTGTGACCAGTTTGTAATTTGCGTGACTCATAGTATGTAGCCAGAAGAGCGATTGAGGCTTATCCGTGTCTCTTGCTGGCGAACCCATCAACCAATTAGGAGCCTTTGGCGCAGACTTGGCGAGCGACGACACTGCCGTTGGCTTTCTATGCATTAAGCGCGAAGGGAATCTTCAGTACTCCGTTTTCCTTCTTCTTATGTGTGTGGTTTTAGTTCTTTTAGTTTTTTTCTTTTTTATATGCAGTTAGTTACGCATCGTGTCGTTGGTTCGCCCTTTGTCTCCATCGCAAACCATATGAGTCAGACGCATATGTGCGCTTGTCCAATTCTACACTGGATGCTACAAACTCAAATATCATATGCATTTTCAGCTATCTTTGTGAACTGTGAACAGTATTAAATGCTTGTATAGTGTCATTATTACTACTATTATATCTACCATTGGATAATTAGTTATTGTTTCTATAAAACTATTAGTTTAGTTTTTATATCAATTTTAATTATTGTTACTTGTGAAAAGGTAAGCTTTAATAATGTGGATTAGTATAATATACCAACTTAATTTTTTCTTATTTACAGAACTCTAATTTAAAAATGACAGCTTCAGTATCTAAAAAGAAATGTCGGTATTATTCATGGGATTACTTAAAATTTGGATTTATTTGTTCACCGACAAATGAAACTATTCCTATGTGTCTTATATGAGAAAAAACTTTTGGAAATGAATACATGAAACCGTCAAAAATGAAAGATCATCTTGAAAGGCTTCATTCAGATAAAAAAAAAATGAAGAATTAGAATATTTCAAAAAACTCAAAGAAAAATTCACATGTCGACCAACTCTAAAAAGTTTTATGAAACAGTCTACTGAAATTGAAAATGAAGGAGGATTAATTGCTTCGTACAAGATTTCGCTTAATATAGCAAAGAGGGGAAAACCCCACAGAATCGCAGAAGAAATTGTAGTACCTGCAATAAAAGACGTCATTGAGAATGTGATGAAAAAAGACTCTACTAATGTTTTAAAGTCTTTGCCATTAAGTGCAAATTCTGTAAAACGGCGTATTGACGAAATGGCCGAAGAAATAGAAAACACAGTAGTTTCGGAGCAAAAAAATTGCAAGTTCTCTATACAACTTGATGAATCTGTTTTTGGCGTTTCTGCTATTCTTATGGCGTATGTTAGATATTTCAGTAAAATTAAAGGAGAAGTAATTGATGAATTTTTATTTGCTAAATATCTTGAAACCGATCGGAAGGGAGTGACAATTTTTAGATGTTTAAAAGAATATTTAAATAAATATGACATTCCGCTTGAAAATATAATAGCAGTAACCACAGATGGCGCACTTTCTATGGTAGGGCGTTACCGAGGTTTTGCTACATGCCTCAAAGAAAAAGTGCCCGGTATTCGTACTATTAATTGTGTGTTGCATAGACACAACTTAGTAGCAAAATATCTGAGTTCAGAGTTACATGAAACTTTACAGTTTTGTATTAAATCTATTAATCAAATTAAAGCTCAACCTCTTAAATCAAGATTATTTGCCAAACTCTTTGTGAGGAAAACAATGAGTTATTTAACCAATTACTTCTGCACACCGAGGTTGGATGGTTGTCTAGAGGTGTATGCTTGCAACGGCTCGTCAATTTATTTGACTCCAAGACAGAATTTCTGAACGAAATAAATCCTGTTCTAAGCAATGAACTCCAAAACAATAAGAACCATATTTTTTATTTAGCAGACTTATTTGGAAAATTTAATGACGTTCAAACAAAACTGCAAGGAAAAGATGTAACAATTATCCAAGCTCGGACAATACTGTTAGGCTTCCAAGTAAAATTAAATTTATTTGGATCTTCATTGCTACGTAAGGATTATAAGTATTTTTCAAATCTGCAACAATTAAAAATAAAAGAAGAAGACTTGGAAATATATACAAATCATCTTCAAAATATAAGCGGCGATTTTAAACTGCGCTTTGTTGATTTGGAAAACATCGACTTCCCTGATTGGATTATTGCGCCATTTTCGGCGCAAATTGATAACGTCGACATCAACATACAAGATGAGCTTGCTGAACTATTGTCCGATCTTGAAGCAAAAACGCTTATTAAAAATTTGACAATACATAAATTTTGGACTAATATAAATATAAAGCAAAAATATGTCAAACTTTACGAAATGCCTCAGCCATTTATGCTGACGTTTCCAAGTTCGTATATGGTTGAAGCCGATTTCAGTCACGTTAATTCAATTTTAACTAAAAACAGAAATAAATTAAATCTGGAGCTTCGAGGGGATTTACGGTTAAAATTGACTAATTTCGAACCCAATATAGCGAACCTTGCCAAGAAACACCAGGCACACTCATCTCATTAAGAAGTAAAAAATCTGTAGCTGTTATCTTTACTTACTGTTTCTAAAAATCTTTACTTACTGTTTCTGATTTATTAAATATTTAGACTAATATATAGTTTTATTTTATTTACCTGAAAATTACAATTGTGGGGGTCTATGGAGATTTCGAAAAATTATATAGGGGGTGATGATCAAAAAAGTTTGGTGACCCCTGCTCTAGATGATCAAACTCCAGAGTCAGGTAGTGTAAAAAAGAAATTTCACTTACCTAAGTTAGAATTACGCCATTTTTCGGGAGATTTAAAGGACTGGTTACCTTTTTGGAGCCAGTTCGAATATGTTCATAATGATGTTGATATAGCACCAGAAATAAATTTCAGTATTTAGTGCAAGCAACCGTTAGCGGCTCACGCGCTCGGGAAGTAGTGGAAAGTTTTCCACCCACCGGCGCCAACTACGCCAAAGCTGTTGAATCTTTAAAAAATCACGTTTTGGTCGAACTGATTTACTTGTAGAATTCTATGTCCACGAGCTTTTAAAATTGGTTTTACAAAACGCTTCGCAAAGTTCGACTGTTAATTTATGTACGCTGTATGACCATTTGGAGTCTCAGATTAGGGCATTAGAGACACTTGGCGTAACAACGGATAAAAGCGCTGCTCTACTTCATCCTTTGGTTGAGTCATGCTTACCGGAAGATATACTTAGAGCATGGCAAAGACAAAGAGGTCATGATTTCAATCATAGTGGCGAACCACAAGAAAGGCTTAGTAGCTTACTAAAATTCTTAAAATCTGAAGTAGAATCAGAAGAAAGGATTTGTTTGGCGATGCAAGGTTTCGGTTTAAACAAAAAGAAAGACAATATTGGGATTAGAAATAAGAAATTTGAACCAAGAGTAAAACAAAATAAAACACCCACCACCTCCGGTCTTTTTACCAATCCACATACTCATAAAACCAAAAAGTCATGTGTGTTTTGCGAGAAAACTCATCCCAGTGCAGACTGTTTTTCTGAACAAAAAATGAGTTTAGATGAAAAACAAAGGATTTTGAGGGGGGAAAAATTGTTGTTTTGCCTGTCTGGCTCCCGGTCACCCCGTCCGAAAATGTCGTTCATTTTTGAGATGTGTAATTTGCGGGAAGAAACATGTTCCCTTGATGTGCGAAACAAACGAGTCAAGAAAAAATGATTTCAAGAAGACGGATGAAGCTGAAGTTTTCAATGAGGTCAACATGTCCAACCTGAGTGTGGGTCCTAAAGTGTTTTTACAAACTCTGAAGTGCAAGCTCATATCAGATAAAAGAGAAAAAATCGTGCGAATTGTTCTGGACACCGGCTCGCAAAAGTCTTATATTGTAAAGAGTCTTGCCGAAGAAATGGGATACGTTCCTGTAAAGAAAGAAACTCTGGTACATTCACTATTTGGTGGGATTAAATCGAAAGAATTTGTACATACATGTTACAGAATTAGGTTGAAAAATATTAAGAACAATTTTGCATGCAACTTTGAAGCTTTGGATCAGGTAACTATTTGTAATGATGTATCACCTGTTAACTCCGTGCCTTGGTTAAAAGAGCTTCAAGAAAGGGATATAACATTAAGTGATGTTGGAGAAAAGCCACAACCTGTACAAGTACTTATAGGAGCTGATCTTTTTGGAAAGATTTTAATCGGTCAGTGTATGGTCTTACCATGCGGATTAGTATCCTTTGAGACTTTGCTTGGGTGGACTTTGTTAGGGAAAGTTCCTGATAGTAAAGTTACTACAAGCAATGCCATGTTAGTGACATCCCTTTTCGCTAAAGAGTTTGACATTTCGGATTTCTGGAAACTGGATTCTATTGGAATCAAGGATCCTATTGAAAAGCTGTCTAAAAAGAGCAAGAGGATTTGACTACTGAAAATTTTCTTCAAACTGTTAGGTACAATGAAGATAATCGCTATGAAGTTCATTTGCCTTGGTTAGATAACTGTGTGCCTTTACCTGATAATTTTGAGCAAGCTAAAAGAAGGTTAGCCACCACAACCAAGAAGTTATTTCAGGAAAATTTGTACTATAGTTATGAGGGCATATTTTCCGAATGGCTGCGTGAAGGAATTATCGAAGAAGTACCAATTGAAGATAAAGATTTGCCTGCTAATTATCTAGCTCACAGACCTGTTATCAAAGTTAGTAAGACAACTCCTATTCGCCCGGTTTTTGATGCATCTGCTCGAATCAAAGGACATCCGTCACTAAATGACTCCTTACATAGTGGTCCAAACTTGATTGAGCTCATTCCTGATATTTTGCTGCGTTTTCGAGAAAAGAAGATTGGTGTAATCGCAGACATATAGAAAGCCTTTTTGCAAATTAGCCTCTGTAGAGAAGACAGAGACTTCTTGAGATTTCTATGGTGGACAAATAAGGCTTGCAAAAACTACAGGTTTTTTCGGCATACCAAAGTAGTTTTTGGCGTTCGCAGCAGTCCTTTTCTACTAGGAGCAGTATTGAAGTATCATCTTGAACAAAATACTGATGTTGATCCTTTTGTAACTAGTTGTCTTTTGAAGAGTTTTTATGTGGACAATCTTGTAACCAGCGTCCACAGTGAATTAGATTTGCAGCGAGTGATAAGTGTTTCTAATGAGTTATTAAAAAAAGGTGGTTTCATTCTGCGGGATTGGGAATCTTCACTAACAGAGGATGGAAGATCCTTCAAAACAGATCTGTTAGGCCTTCAATGGAATAAAATTGAAGACTGTTTTTCGCTAAATATCAGCTGGTTGAAAGAAGTAAATGTCGACAACATTACTAAACGTACAATATTATCGGTTACTCACAAAGTGTTTGATCCATTTGGATTTGTATCTCCTGTAATGCTTTGTCCCAAAATTATGCTACAAAATACCTGGAAATTATCGTTGGAATGGGACGAAGAAATCACTGGATCCCTTCGACAAGAAATTTTACAATGGTTTAGGGAACTAAAAGTATTGGAAAATGTTACCGTTCCTCGCTGGATCAACGTTAAGGACGATTGGGATGTTAGCTTTTTTGTAGTGAAAAACAAACATGGATCAGAAACTTGTTTGATTTGTCGCGTAAGTGGTATACTTAAAAAATATAATATTGCTTGTCATTTTATCACAACACAAAGCGATTAATGAAGATATAGTGTCATTATGATTTAAATTCGAGTTAACTCAGTATGAAAATGAAAGACTCTACCAATATAATTGTCTTCAATTACACCAGCATCAGAAGAAAAGCAATTATGTTGTATGTATTAGAACTCATATCCCAAAAAAATCATTATTCTTTATGTTTTTTTTTTCACTAGTCCAATTCAATGTCTAATTTTTCCAGGATGTTATAGTGTTTTTCCCATTAATTTCCATGTTGAGGCCCGCGTGAAATAGCTACCATACGCATGTGGGGGGAAGGTTGAGTATCCCTGGTCTCTATGGAGTTTCACCCCCCCCCCACCCCCTTCAGCCCACCCACCCCAGGTATATCACTGATCAGAACAGCATTTGGAAAAAGAATTTCTTTAAAAAAAAAGCCTAGTTTTATTTGATTTGCCCTCATATTAGAAACATTGTATCACATATAAGGGAAGGATATTGAGGATTCTTGTTACTTATTATCTAAGTGATATATATACAGTGAAATACAAGTAACGCAAAAAAGTTTAAGACTAAACATCGGTTAACACGAAATAATACAACGATCCTGACAAACTACCATGTATTTTATTCATGCTTTTTTTTTTCTCTTAACACTTAACAAAAATCGCTTATAACGCGAAAAAATTTGCTTTCTGGGAATAAACAAAAATAGGAAAACACCAGACACTTAATGACATGTTTGAAAAAGTTTCTGTATTATTGGACTGTCCTACTGTATAATCGGAAGAATTCGTTGTAGTACTGGATGATATATTGTGTTTACAGTTCCAATTATGCAGAAGACAAAGATATTTTGGAGTTTGTTCAAGCTCAGAAAATATCATTGATGCAGATTCCGGCGACGAAAATGAAATGAAATGTAAAATGAGTGAGTGAGTGAATTCTTACGTCTCACTGTTCAGCTACACGAGGGCTTTTGGCGACTGACAAAGTAATTCTGGACCATGGTCGAGCGACGAGGACGACACCTGAGCTGGCATCCCTTCTCCTAAATACCAATGGGAGGACGTTCGGTAGCTCGACAGATTTAACGTGCATCATTCCCCAACACGGTGGGCCTTAGTGGTGCTGGGCTCGCACTCGTGATATGCCAGCCACGATCAGCTACCGCGGCCACGAAATGAAATATAAAGAAGTCATAAAAAGTTTGCGCAGCTATTTAGACATGCATTTCAGTTGTGAAATAAATAATGAAATGGATGACATCGAAAAATTTATTGACAATTTGATAGGGAAAAAAACAAATACAAAGAAAAATATTAGATAATTTTTCAAAAACTTAATAAACGTTTTGTTTTGCAAAAAACTTGAAAATTTTTTATTAAGTTTTCTTAAGTTCTTGGAAATATTTTTGTTTCATTGATTTTTATTAAATACATGCACATATGCACATAAATGTAAATAAAATATACTCTAACAAAATTAATTTTTTTGAATTTATGTTTTTCTTGCAATATTTTTTAACACGAAATTCTTTTATGACGAAAAAATATTTTATTCCCCTAAGTTTTGTGTTAAACGATTCTTCTCAATGCGCATATTTTGATGGGTTATAACAATTAAAATTATTATGAAGCTCCGAAAAAGTGTATATATTTATTTCTAGAGTTTATAAATTTTTGTAATGAGAATTATATATTCAGAAATTTAATGAAGAAAGTAATTAATACACATTATTGGCCACACACAGTCGATTTCATGCTTAAGTATATGAAAAATATCTTACAAGAATATTAAGTAAATGTGCTATCTATATGTATCATATTTAACATCTGAGAATAGAGCATGATTTGCAGCTTTAATTTGAAATTTATTGAAAAATGTTGTTCTTGTAATATGAAGTATTCTTATTAACTATAGTAAAATACATTTAACGCGAAAACGCTTAAGACGAAATATCGTTTTACACGAAATAATACAACGGTCCCCACAAACCACATGTATTTTCATGCATTTTTTCCTCTTAACACGAATCAAAAATTGCTTAACATGAAAATATTTTTTTTTCTGGAAGCGAACAAAATACGGGATACACCAACCACCCTGGAGAGGTTTAAGAGGGGTTTGAAAGGAGAGAGAGGTGATTTCATTTGTTTCGAAGAAAGGAGGCTAACTTGGCTTTGAAATACCCTCGGAATAATTTGTGACAAGAGCCAATTTTTGTTTATCTAAGCTATTTACATCCTCTCTATCTCTACAAACGCCACATAAAAATATCTCATCTCTCATCATTTGGTGTTGAAATACGGTGACGAGTACCTCGTAAAATATCTAAGCTACAGTAAAAATCAGTGAACTTGGCTCACGTTATATTTTCTAGTTACGAAGAAATTTTTTCGATCACAATAGCAAACTGCTACTTCGCTTTAAATGAAGATGGAGCTTCTTAAGGCTATTGATCAAAAACAGCATATGAAAATGGAAATCTCTAAAGATTTTGGTATTGCTAACTCAACTTTTTCAACAATCGTTAAAAAAGAGAGCAAATTACATAAATGTTTGATCAGTTTTTATTAAACATTTAAATATACAATTCTATATAAATAAAATGTATTCTAACAAACTTAATTTTGTTGAATATAAGTGAGGAGGATAGAACTCTGTACCTTCTGATCTGTAAGCACGTAACATACCACTAGACAAAAGTGATCACTCCTGCCCAGAGGCTGTTACTGGATTATGTAGCTATCCGCTTTAATGATTCCTTTTTGAAATATACTTTAAAAACGAAAAAAATATTCCAGTACCCCTCAGTTTCGTTTCAAACGGTACCTTCTGATCTGTAAGCATGTGAAATATCAATAAACAAAAGTGATAACCCCTGTCCAGAGGCTGTTACTGGATTATGCAGGTATCCACTACAATGTCTTCTTTTTGCAATATCCTTTAACACGAAAAAATTATTTCAGTCCCCCTCAGTTTCGTGTAAAACAGTTTCCATTGTACATAAGAATTTTGACTTTGCAGTAAATTAATTTCCTTGTTTTTCACTCGAGACATCATTTGCGATGTAAATAAATTCAAAAGCCAATGAAGCAGTTATGGTCTGTTATCTGAAGCTAAGAAACAAAACAAAAAAAGCAAAACACGTCAAATTACGTCAAAGAATTTCTAAAACAGCAGGAGGCGAACGGAACCCTGCTCATATTTCAATCAATGGCTTGCTGAGCCACTCAGCTTTCGAAAAGCGATTCCTATTTAATGGAATTGCTTAAAATAGCGAAATGTTTTCAGGAAATACATATTTCTTTTGCCTGAAGTATTTAATTCATGTTAAGCCATTGTACTGAGAAACACACATGGATTTTTTTTATTGTTTCCCCTTTTACCGAGAAATTTTAAGCAACAAAATAATCTTCGTTTGATGGGATAAATTTTTAATTAAGAGATAGAGCAATTATCTTTTTATCATTTTATTCATATATTATTATTGGAATTATCTTGTTAATATTTTTCTGTAATTAATTACTTCTTAAAATTATATCAAATGTAATTAGAACAGCGATTTTCAAACTGTGGGGACCCACCCCCTCCCCAG
Organism: Trichonephila clavata; assembly: GCA_019973975.1. NCBI lineage: Eukaryota > Metazoa > Arthropoda > Arachnida > Araneae > Nephilidae > Trichonephila > Trichonephila clavata. The sequence continues at coordinate 121,118 of BMAO01003219.1, read as the reverse complement.
TGTGGCGAAACAACATTATGTCGGGGCAGTACGCATGCTGAATATAAAGGATTATTTTTAAAAAAAACTATTAATTAATTGAAAGGAAGCAAAACCAAATACATTCTGACATATTAAAAATTAAAATACACATTTACATTGATACAATATACTTATAAATGTATCAGTTTTACACAAAGTATTTGATAATTAATATATCAATACTAAATTAAGAACATGATTAATAAGAATTATTAGAGATTCCCATGTGTTGGGGGGGGGGCTTGTTTTGCACGCAAAGTTTTTCAAAGAAAGGTTTTAATATTACAAATGGACACTCGGAGTTATTTTTTATTCCTTCAATTCCTACTATTAGTTCACTATTAGTATATTTTTATATCTTGCAAATTTTCAATCGCTAATAAAATACTTTCTATTCATCTACACAAGTTAAAATAGATTTTTTTTAAAAATTATAGTGGATGCACTTGCTGTTAATACAGTTTTTTCAAATATTAATTCATTAATTAAATTAAAAAACGAATAAATAATAATAAAAATAATAGCCCAACAGCATATATAGAAAAGAAAAATATTCGTTGTGTCCCTGTAGCTCAATGGATAGCGCGTTGGGCTTCCAATCCAATGGGCGTGGGTTCGAATCCGGTCTGGGTAGGCCTATTTCCTGAGAATGTGATTTTTTTTTTACTTTATTATTTTATTAGAATAATTTAATTTAATTTTAAATGAATAGTAAAAAAATAGTCCACACCATATATAGAAAAAAATATATAAATTGAAAGGAAATTTGCTTTTTCTATTTTGTCACTTAATATTGTGATTATGTCATATTTATACACATATTTAAATTAATTGTAACAATATTTAATAAAAAATAACTAAAAAAAATTTTTTTTTGTTATATATATATAACCTAAGATATATAAATTTTTTATATATTACTTTTTCTATATTTAGCTGAGGTATATATTTTGTCTTCAAAGCAACCACCTCAAAAAATCCGATTTCACATAGAAAAGATGTTGGATACAGTAATTGTATACGAAATGCTTTTGTTTTCAGTGCAGAAAATTCATCATCCACCACTGCCCAAAATTCAAAGATAAATTTATTGCTAAATTGCCTTTGGATTCAGCCACTGGACGTGAAATATATGAAGATTTCTTCTTCGAACAACTACAAAATTTGATTCTTACATTGATAATTTTTACTGTTTATAATTAAGGTCGCTTTGTAATCTTAGCTTTATTATTGCTTTCAATACATTGATTGTAAGGATGAAAATTCTGATTGAAAAAATTGCGTAGCAAATATTAAAATTTTTAACTAGAAGCGCTGAATTTTTAAAATTATGTACTAGATTTTTTATAAAAAAAAATTTAATATTTAAATATTACTACAGTAGAGTTTCGAAAACTCAACCTAATGTAGACCAAAGGGTGGCCCAATTTATGAAAATGCTGGGTAATCGAGAATGATATTAAAATAGAATAAATACAAGTGTTTCCTCAAAAAATATTCTGCACCTATATTTTTGTGTTTGCTTGAGTATACAATAGAAAATAAACTGCATGAATATCCTTAAACAAAAGAAAAGTTCGTACTTTATGAATATATAAAGCGAGAATGAGCATTAAGTCGATCGCGATCGACCGGTGGACCGCCAAAACATTTTGAGGTGACAGCTTGAAGAATAGCAGTTAGTAATTATAGCATATGGAAATATTCAAGATTGGCTAACAGTATACAGACTAAGTCTTTTTCTGGTGTTAAGTGCGAGAGCTAACTTCATTTTTTAATGTATTTTGAATTGTTTGATAATAAATGCATCATTTGATATTATATTTGTGGCTATTATTATTATGTTTGTATCTGCGTTTTGCTTTAAACACGTTTTTAAAAGTGTGAACTTTTCATTTTAGTTATGTAGGTAAGTATATATTCCGTCTTTAATTATTAAGTTATAACAAATATTGTGGGCCATGGTAGCCCCGTGGTTAGAGCACCGGACTCCAGACTGGATGGCCTGGGTTCGATGTCCGATGCCACCAAATTCACACGGAGTACGCGCTCGTTAAATCAGTGGGTCCGAAAGTCTTGTGGGGGCCGCAGCAGAAACCGCGGGTGCAGGGGGCCCCCTCCAATTCCATGCCAAAATTGTGGAGATAGCTGGTGTCGCCATCTATCGTGTAAAAGTCCAACCTGTCTCATGCTCTGGCAGCTATCATTCTTTACCTTCGGGAAGGACACAACAACAATAAATATTCTAAACCTTTTTCTTACCACCTCACATCTGCGTAACTAGGGGGACTGCAACACCTTGAAAAAATTAGAAGTAACCCGTACCCTGGAAAAGTGTGCCCACCCCTGATATAGAGCATGGTGGCCGCGGTAGCCAAGTGGTCTAGGCATCGGATCATGACTAGCATGTCATGAGTTCGATCCCAGTACCACAGAAGACTCGCCGTATAGGGGAGCGATGCACTTAAAATCTGTCGAGAGCTCAAACGTCCTCCCGTTGGTGGAGAGGGGTGCCAGCTCAGGTGTCGTCCTCGTCACATTGGCAATGGTTCAAAATGACGAGGTCGGTTGCCAAATACCATCGAGTAGCTGAATAGTGCGACGTTAATATTCACTCACTCACTCAAAAAAGATGAAACTGCACAATCGATCCAAGAGTTTTAGAATTTCTTATTTTAATTCACCAAATTTATTTCTGATAATTTAAAATGTAAGCACTATATCATTTTTCCAGTTGTATAAAGAAACCTAATACGCGTAAGGATAGCGTCAAAAATTATTCTGATTTGTTCCTATTTGAGGTGAAAACACAAAAACCCTGTGTTTACGAGTACTGTTGCCATTTATTTGAAACTAATGTTTTCAATGCTCAAAATTTCCTGAAAAGGTATTTATCTAATTTTTTAAATAAAAAAAAATCGTTAAGTGACTTTAAAATGATACTCCTCCAACAAAAGTTAACGTACATGTATGAAATTTGATTAACAAGTACGTCAAAACTATGTATAACAAAAGTTGGTATGGGTATAGATATGGGTAGTTGTTTGGTTGGTATAACATGATTGGTATTTGTACAATAATTTTTAATGAATGCTTATTGAAAATTCCTTAAAAAATGTGTAAATTCTAAATTCAATTATTTTTTAACAAATAAGTATTGCTTTGATTGAAAAATGTATACCAACTTTTATTCCATGTACTATTTAGCAACAAGGGAAAAAATTTTCCTTGTATTAGGTACAAAAGAAAAAAAGCCTTAGCATTTTAAATGAAGACAAATTAGCACGTTTTAAGTTAGCATACCACCTCTTGACCGTCGTTGGCGAAGAAGCAGAGTCCGGATAACACTTATCCAGTCATTGTTTCGCTTGAGCGGTGTTTTTTTCCCTATCAAAAAGCAATGCTTTAATAACACATGAATATTCTTTTTCATCCATGATTTCTAAACCAACAGAACTTACTTCTCTAAAACCACTGCAACTTTTAAATTAAACTAGGTATTATCAAGAAATTTTGTGTAACACATATCGTTTGAAAGTTAGTGCTACTAAGTTATGGTTAGAAAACTTAAAAGGTATCGCCATTTATATGTCAGACCCAGGACTTATTGAGTGATGTTATGTTTGCTTAAAGTTCTGGAAAATGTTCTGAAACTTAACCTCTTAGATATACTCTATCGCAATCTAAATATAGGTCTGAAACATTTCAAACAACGACTGATCTAACAGATATTTTGAAACCAGTAAATATATTAATATTTGCAAGTAATTTACTCCCGATACATGAAACGATTTAGATATTTCGGAATATTTGTTGTTCGAAAGAAGTGTAATCGTTGAGTTTTCTCTGGTGCGAATTTTTGCAATATGTTTCAAGTACACGTTCACTGATTGCTTCAGGTGAAACGTAAATATAACGATCATGCGAATAAATATATGAACATCTATCAATTCCAAAATATCCGAAAACTCATCAGATATTTTGTTAATTAAATATGAGCTTGGTAAAATTCGCTCCATGGGATTTTTTTTTCTTACACTTAAAGTGATATTTTTAGATTGATGTCGCATTTCAAAGATATTCTAAGGATATTGATGGCGCACCAGGTAATTTTGAACGATGCTTGAACTGGCACCCTACACTGTTAGTTTTCATACCATGCCAACCCTGCTTAGAGGTATTGATCATCGACAGATTTAACCCTTCTTTGCATGATGAAGGAAATTTCCTTCATCCGCTTAGTGCCCAAAACAAATATGCTCAAAAGAGGTGTACTGTAAATTGGTTGTTGCTGGAAACTTTCTCACGATTATTGCGTAATGAGGAACGTAGCTGTAAAACAAGTAATATAAAAAAAATTAAGTCAATTCCTACTTTGAATGGATGAATAGAAAATATTTTATTAATGATTGAAAATTTGAATAAGCTATATATTTTTGTGTGAGTGTATGTATGTACAGTCACAAAATTACTCTACAAGAGAAAGATGAATAAACATGATCAAACGAAAAAGAATTGAAATTTCAAGATAACCAGACAATAGATTTTAAATGGGAATATGAAAAATTAAAATAATAGATTTAAATATAAAAAAAATATAAAAGCATGGATGCTACAATATTATAAACATAAATTATTATGACTTAGGACAGCTTATAAATAAAAAAAAATTTATATCAAAGTGGGGTTGAACATGTTTTGTGGCCAGCCAACCTTCCCCCTTTCTGTTAATAACACTGAGCAAAAACCTATTGAAAATAATGGATAGAAAATCTAAATCCATAATGAGAATAAGGCAACTTACCTAAAAATGAGAAATTACCTAAATGCAGAGCCCGCGCTCAATCTGAGTACAATAAACAAGTTATTGCCAGATTCTGAACCCAAAATTCAAATTAAAAGCATAAGAATGGCTGAAAAGTAGCACTTAGCAAAAGTATGAAAAGAATAGAAATATTAAATTAAGAATTGTAAACATACTACCATTATCTTAGGAACCCTAAGATTATTTATGATATATATATAGGGAGAGAGGGATTTAATAGCAGGAGTTAAGAAAAAAAAGCATGATTTGTCAGCATTGTTGTAACAATGTACACCTGGTTAGGCTAGTTTGGCTGAAAAGCAGGTTTTCAGCGCCAACTTTTGTCATTGTTTTAATAGTTACATTGTTACAACAATTGAGACGAGTCCAATTTGACCTCAAAAACCGGTAATTAATTAATTAATACTTGAAAAAACTGCATTAACATCAAGTGTCATCCACTAAAAATTTTAAAAAATTTATTTAAACTTGATTGGATGAATTGAAAGTATTTTATTAACGATTGAAAATTTGAACAAGATATATAAATATATATAGAGAGAGAGAGATAGTGAGAACACTAACAGTAGGAAGTGGAAAAAATCAAGTGACACAATCATTATAGTGGGTTTGAACGTCATTCCTCTGTTTTGTCACGGTTGGAAGAAACGTTTGATTTCTTGAATAGTTTTTAGAACTAATCTGAGATTTCTTTTGCTAATAAAAGCGATAATGAATGGAAAAAAGAGGTGTTTTTGTTTCTATCATTTTTTGTGCAGTTTATGTCTAAGACTCCAAGTAATCTTCCCGGGGGCGTAGCTACCGCCATATCAATTATGTGGTCCCCCCTCCAAACTTCAGCGGCCCTAAAATTTTAAAAGAACAAATCGTAAAATGTTGAGAGTCCACCAAAAAGGGCCCTCAAGAATTTTCATACAGAGCCCACCCAGGACTAACTACGCCAGTGAATCTTCCCAAAACCATGTGGCTGAGATTAACTTTACTGTACTGTTGTTTCACTTCTAATATAAACGCAAATGTTTTTACTACATGTTTATTTTATTTTATTTTTGAAGAGAAATTTAGAAGAGAGAGGGACAGTGAAGAAGTTCTAAGTAATGAAAGAAGTGTAAATGAACCGAATTATTTAGTTTTAACCTCAAAGAGTTATATCTAGTCGAAAATTGTTTATATTTTCAGTTCTCAAGACAAAATTAACCCCCCTGAGACCCCTTACAGAATAGCATTCTTTCTTGTTATTAAAAAATAAATTTAATCATGAATTATGAACAAATAAAATAGGAGTTTAATACCATATAATTAGTTTATGCAAATAAACAAAAAAGAGTAATTGTTCTAGAGTTTGGAATGTTTTGCAATCTAAACGGAGAGAAAAGACTAGCTACAGGTAAGTTACATAACCTGTCCAAATCAATATTTAAATGTTTCATTAATCTTATATTGAAAAAAAAATTTAAAAGCTCTTCTACCTAAAGTTTTCCTTGGGTCAAAACATTCTTCAAAATTCAAAAACCAAAAAACAGGCTCAAAATTTAATTAAATCCCTTGCGGAGAAGAAACGGATTAACGGATTTTTTGTCAGAAAGCAGCATTTTCTAGACTTACGGGTGGTCCAATATATTATATCTCGTCTACTGTTCTCCAGTTTTCACTGCAATGTATCAAGATTTCGGCTTAAGAAAATATACTCTGATACTATATTTATTTATGTTATTGCTTTGAGGTTAATATTTGAGAAATAAAAGTAACACAAAAAATATGTACATAAAAAAACTATTAAAATTATGTAAAAAATATTTTAGAAAGTTGTTTTCCAACCTTCATTTAGCAAACAGTTTTACAATCTATCTTGGACATCAGGGTGTAAAAACAATATTTATCACAAAACCTAAATCATTTATTACAGCATTTTCCCTTACATTATAAAAAAAATCTTGGTTATGAATGTAAAAAGCATAGTGAATAGTTTTTTACTTCAAATTCTAATAGATATCACCCTGAGTGTGAAATTTTTCAAAGCATGGTACCGCGCAAAGTCCAACATCACACTTCTCACAATAATACCTCGTTTCTTTTCTTATCTTTTTACCGTCACTGTCTCGTTTCCTGCAACAGATGAAACATTTTCTCGATGGTTTTTCTTTCTTCTCAGTTGGTGGAATAAATTTCACAAAATGTCTCTCAGTAAGTCGAAGTGGTGTTTTAAGTAAGGGCCTACCTCTTTTGCTGCCCATTGATTCCGAGTGGTACTTTATAACCATTTCATTGACCAAATCTAATTGAAACTGAAGCTTCGATTTAGAACCACCTATTTTCTTATATAAAACATAAGAATTCCAAATGCATTGATCGAAAATATGAAAAAATATTTTTCGGTAATACTTTTCCCCATATTTTCTTGGGATGGCATAAGATGCCAAATTTTGGTCAGCACGATCGACGCCACCCATAGTGTCATTATAGTCTACAACAATCTTCAGCTTCAACCTTTCCTCTCTAGATGATCTCACTGCAATCATCTCTGAAGTATGAATAGTTGAAATAAGTGATGCATCTTTTTTATCCTTCCATTTCAAAATAAGAGCTTTTCCACGTCGAAATGCTACAATCTCACCCTTCTTAGGTTTTTTACTTTTCACATAACTAGGAACCTCTTTTCTATTGAGATTGATCGTCCCAAAAAAAAATCTGTTTTGTACTTGACAAGAATGTCAGTTAAAATCGGAGAAGAAGAATAATTATCCAGTGTTACACAATATCCCTTATTTAGTAAAGGCTTCATTAGTGTCAAAACCCCCTGCATGGGTTTAGAAAATTCTGGCTTCAAGAACTCTTCGTCAAAAAGTGTTCCCCTTCCCGTTAAAATTATTGACGATCAAAAGTATCCACTTTTAGCTTCACATAACACGTACATCTTTATACCAAATCTTGCCTTTTTCAAAGGTAAGTATTGCTTCCAAGAAAGTCTACCTTTATATAAAAGTAGGCTCTCATCAATAGATGCATCCTGTTCTAATGTAACTGCATTTTTACTTAGTTCGTTTATTCTTGAATAAATAGGCCAAATTTTATTTAGTCTTGGGTTAGGGCGCGTATCAGGATCATAATTTTCATTATTAGAAAAATGGAGATATTTTTTCAAATAGTAATACCGTCTGTATGACATTAGTTTTCGGAAGAAAGGGGTAAACAATTTTTCATCATTTGACCAATACCACTGTTCAACTGGCTTTTTTACTATGCCCTGCATGATCCAAATACACAATAAAATTCTGACCTCTTCCTTACAAGTTGCACGCCATTCCCGCTGCTTTGAATGCATTTTAGATTTCTGGGAATGAAAGCATTGTTCAGCATATACATTAGTTTCCTCCACTATCAGCTGCAACATAGAATCATCGAAAAAATACTCAAAATATTGAATCAAATTGTCATCACTAAAGTTTACCAATATTCCAGGTTTTTCTGTAAAATCAAAATGAGGAGTAGCAGGACACACTGCTTTCTCTTCTACCCACATCCTCGCTGAGCTTATAACATCATCTTCAGATTCACTGGATTCAGAAAAAATATCATCAGTTGATAAATCAGAGCTATAATCTTCCGAATTAGAAATATTACATTCACTGTCCTCAGACTCACTCCCCGAATCCATCATAAAAGCAAAATTTTGACGTGTAAAAATTACACTAGCGAGAGCGAATTTATAGAAAGTACAAAATGATTCTGTTTTGGTTCGAGCGTGTAATCTTGCTTTGAAAATTGTGAAAAAAGTAGCACTAGTTGCGCAATCTCTTAGAAATATTTGGAAACACAAAAAATAATCGCAGAATTCACAGAGGCGTCTGCGTAGCGACCAATTCAATTTCAGTGATGCAATTTTTTCCTGCGTTGCATGACATGCGACGCGACTATGCGGGCACGAAATTGCCAAACGTATGAGATGCGACGCCCACACAGAAGGGGTTAAACAAGGAATATAACAACCTTCCTTAAGTTCCAAGAGAAGGAGGGGATTTTCAAAAAACGGATAATTATCTTCGCATATATCTACTAGTTTAAGTGAAGAAAAAAGTATTTTCATTACTTTTTTATTTCCTATCTTCTTGAACATAAGAGCAAAGATTAGAATATCAGAATTTCTTAGGATATTTTTATTTTTATAAACATAGATTTGGGTTCATATATCGATGTACGGGTATGAATATTACTTCCATGTAGGTAAAACATTGCTCCTTGAATTTTAAGTTCAAAGTTTAAGAATTTTGCTAAAAATGTTTTTGATTATGAAATATTTTTTTTTACTCTTTTTCATTGTTCTTTTTATATTTATTTATTTATTTAGTCAAAAACTGTAAAGTAAAAGCGGACATGAAATTTTTTTTGAAATGAAGAAATAACTTTTACAAAGCAGTTATAAAGTTATTCTTATGAATAATTTTTCGGGTCAGGTTTGATGAACAAGATAACGATCGATTAATGCACAAAATATCGCCTAATTCGTCGCCAAAAGACCATAACACTCAACGCCTATACGCAAATAAGGTATCAGATTGTAGCTAAGCGTAAGGCAATGGCGCTGTGATAGCTTTTGTATAGAGATACCTTCACTTGCTCGCTGAAGCTTGTAGCTTTAGAACGTTTTGAATTCCTGTCCGAAGTCCGTAGCTTAGTCCAATCCTTGTTTTTTGAATTTCTTTGCTTACCCATCGTTAATATGTCAGACGTCATTGTCTAGACCAGCCTAGGTTCTTCAACATTCAATCGCCGCCCTACCCCCTTCTTTATGTTTAAGCCTGATATCGCGGACCCCTCAATATTTTGAACATCCCTCCCTGATTTATATTCTTGATCTAAATACAAATTCTAACAGAGTCTTTTCTTTGGGGGCTATTTAATAATCTAGTCTAGTACGACACATCTTTCAATTTTTCTACGAGGCCTTTCAGAGTCTGTAAAAGAGGGAAATCTCAACGATGCACGAGAGACTCCGCGGAAACCCTAGGGAGGGGCTGCTGACCCCCTGTGGTACACGGACCACAGTTCAAGAACAGCTGGTCTAGACGATGCCACAAGATGGCGGATAGTTGGGTGACTCGAGGTGAGCCTAGTTACAGGCTACACGCAGTAGAGATCTCAGGGTTTCGAGAAATGTGGTGTCCCCTTTGTGGAAACAGTTCAGAAAAACAGGAACAGTGGTCAGAGCGACGAAAGGGAAACAATGCCCTCTCAAGACCGTTATGTGAGACTTCTATTCAAAATGGATAGATTAACCACAGAGACACAACTGTCTCGTAACCTATATAATGCAACAGAAATATCCATTTCACAGATAACAGTCGTGCATAGACTTGATGCAGGTGACTTTCATACCAGGTGCCTGTAATCTACTTCCCTTTGACAGTGAACCACAAAAATAACAGTCTAGCAGGGGGCCGAGAACACCTGTCTTGGGCAGAGGATGATTGGGAGTGGGTTCTCTTCAGTAATGATTTGTGATTCAGTTTGGACAGCGACTCGAGACGTGTTCTCATCTGGAAATAACCCTGAAGTCGGAATCGGCCGTTTAACATGGTCAAAAAGGATCACAACAATCGAAGTGGTATGATGGCTTAACATGTATCAAGACAGAGAGGCATAACGACCTTTACGTGTTCAATAGAGGTACTCTGACAGGTCAGAGGTACAGGTACAAGATCCTTGCACCCATGTCGACTTTTTAGTGGAGCATATGGGCTAAATTAAATCTTTTTGGACGATGACGCACGCACACACAGAGCTCTGTTGGTGGACGAATAACCTCATATCGAAAAATATTCCATGATTGAAGTAGCCTGCGATGTCCTCTGTCCCTAATCCCACTTTGTTTCTGAACACTCAACTGCATCTCGAAGACCAGCTCCAATGACCATCCATGAGAGCTCAAGAGTGTCTTGGTGCAAGAGTGGGTGTGGTTGCCAAAGAGGTTGATAAGGACCCTGTCAAATGGTTTGAAACAGTGATGAGAGAGTTGTATAGCTGTTAGACGTGATCGTACACCCTATTAGACATGTTTTTCTTTGAATAATAAGGAGTTGATCAGTTGCTGTACTGGAACTGGAGTGGACAAGTGACCAATTTCTTTATGTAGGGTGCAGGTTGTGCCCTTCCCCCCCCCCCATATATTTGTCTTATATCGGAAGATATTTTGGCCAAGTTTGAATTTATTTCCCTTGTTAATCTTTTTTTATTAAAAATATGTGTTCCTTTTATTGTTTTCGTCAGTGTAGAACAACAAATATAGTTAGCTTAATATCTGTTTTGAATTCAACTGAGAACACGTGTACGTCTTTATCATGAATTGAGTCCATTGGGATAATGAACTAAGGATTGCAATTGGTACCCGAAAAAAAAGAGATCGAAACTTAGTTGGATTGTCTGTCTGGATAAAGATTTGAAAATCGTTAAGGTGATAAATTGTAAAATCTTAACCAAGAACAGAACAGCAGGGAATTTAATTCTGAGGAAGACCGGTGACCTTCCGGTGCTGCCGGGCCAATGAAGAAGAGGATGAAATGAACCATTTACTTTAGTGCCTCAGTCATAAACTTTATATGGGAATATCTTGAACGACTAACGAATGGACGATTTCTTCCATCTTTATGGTATCGTGTGCCATTATTTTATACAAGGAAGTATCTATTTTATTAACGCCGTGCTATAAAGCCACACGAGGACTATTGAAGATGGACCTCGTAATTTTGAACCTCGGTCAAATGACGAGAATTGCATATGAGTTCGCATCCCTCTCTAAAAGCTTTCTCACCGCTTCAGTGGGAGAACTTTGAACATCGACAGATTTAACATACGGTTGGCCTTCAGTGGCACTAGAACTCGAACTCATGATACGCCTGGGGGTCAGGACCCCCCTCCCCCAAAAAGCCCTTGATTTTTTTCCGATTGATTATAATTCTATGTATAAAGTACGTAAAATTAATTAAGTATTTGTTTTTAATAATTGATTTTATTAATTAATGCCAATTTTCCATTTATTAATTAATTTTTTACTGTTTTTTGTTTCCGAAAATCGACAAAATTAAAAGAATATGTTGCGCTGCGTATTGAAGGATGGTACGAGAACAGTTGACTTTCGACCTTGGAGCCCCTTCCCCTTCCTGTAAAAGAAAAATTCCTGGGTGCACTACTGCACGCCGGCCACTATCTACATGCATTCATCCCACATCTAATTGTTGCTAATGGTAGATTAACATCATGTTCATAAGAAATAATAATTCAGATATCCTAAATGTTCCATTATTTTTACCACCCTATATTTTATAAGAAATCAGTATTCGGTTGTAATAATGATGATATATTTCATAGAACTCTATTCTCTCATGATAATACTTTTATTAAATAGGTTTAAAAATGTCAATTTATATAACGGATTTCAAAATCATATATGACAATAGAATATTGAATGCTTAAAGTAGAATATATTTGGAAAGGATTTTGAAAATCCACCCATATAAATAAAATGCGCCATCACATGATTCCATAAAAAGATTTTCATTGCCTTAAGTGTTTAGTCTGTTCTAAGAAGTATTCATGAAATAATGGCTTATCGGATTTCATAATGAAGGTATGGTGGTTTTAATGGGACATGTAGTAATCACGATTACATGAATTTTAAAGCCGCTGTGGTTATAAATAGCTGTATTATTCTGAGAGATCTCGATCCTTACTTTTATTTCATCATTTAGTACGATTTGTTCCCCTATATTGATTTCTACTCTTTTAGAATGCATGTAATGAATTTCCATAAGTATTAGGGAAAATGTGCTTAAAATGAAATGAACTGTAGTCGACTTTACTAGAGATATCCGAGTACCCAAAAATTGTGAATTTTGCCAAAAATGATTTTAATTTATAGGTCTAATAGGTCTAATTTATAGGTCATCTATTAGCTTTATAAAAATACAAAGTTTATTATTTTCCGTTTACTTAAGCAAAAACTACAAATGTTTTAGTAAAAGTAGATTCCCATTATTTTAAGCAAGATGTCATACTTTAAAACGAGTTTTAATCGAAATGTGGTTTTTTTAAAATACTAAAACGGGGACGGCGATTGCTGAAAAAGCTTTGAAAATAATAAACTGAAATTTTTTGTGTATGTTCTGTGTAACTGTAGAAGTGTTTTAACCTACAGATTGTTCAATCACTGTTTTATTGCAAAATTTACAGTGTTAATATAATCGCTATTTTTTTTAACATTTCATATAATAACTAAGATAAAGTGCTAAAGATGTTGTAAAAATTAAAATATTTTGTATCCTGAAGTTCATTTTAAAAATAAATAACATAGCAACACAGCAGGATTGAAAATTTTAAAATTTCTTCATAAACTTTTAGAACAAAATGGACTCCATTTATGCTATTTTTGGTGAATTTTTACCCATTTTTTCTCATTTTAGTAATAATAACTTCTTTTTCTCTTTTTAATTTTAGAATATTTTTTCTTAAAATGTACTAAGTAAATATAAAAACCACAAAAAATCTCCATATCTCCTTTTTTTTTCTTAAAAAAGTTGTCGCAAGTATTCGGATACCTTAAACGTTGGATCATGAGAGAATTAGTTATTGTTTGTATTTACTTTATATATTTTTAATATCAAAAACCGAAACTTATTTTTTAGTATATCATAAATTGGGAATTTGCAAATTACTGTATTTATTCGAATATAAGTCGCAATCAATTCTAAGCCGCACCTCAAATTCTCAACATTTTTTTTTGAAAAAACAAAAAAAGAATAAAATGGTTCATCAATATCCGATATTGACGAAATTTTAAAAAATTTTAAATAAATATAAAAAGATGTGAATAATTAATTTATTTTTTAAAGGTATTAATATTTTTAAATTCTTACATAAACCTGTAATTGCTCTAAATGACAGTATCATGTTCAGTTTTCCCCCATCCAATGAATTTTTCCGCCGTCGATTCTAAGCCACGCCCGGTTTTCAATATTAACGGTGGGGAAAAAATGCGGCTTAGATTCGAATAAATAAGATATTTTAAATGAAAAAGCTATTTATTCTAAATCTACTTCTTACAAATATTTTATTTAGCATATTGGATTAATTTAACTAAATATGTTTAGAGATTGACTTCAAATCTTAATAATTTACATCATAGAACAAGTAATGTAAAAACAAAATTTTAAATCAATTCCTCCTTTGAATGGATGAATATAAAGTATTTTAAAAGCGATTGAAAATTTGACCAATATATATATATATATATATATATATATATATATATACAGAGAGAGAGAGAGAGAGAATGAACTAATAGTAGGAAATGAAAACAGAGCATGATTTGTCTGCATAGTTTGGCTGAAAAACCGGTTTTCAACGCCAACTTTTGTTATTATTTTAACAGTTGCATTGTTACAACAAAGGACACGAATCCAAGTTGAAGTCGAAAAGCGGTACTTAATTTAATTAACTAACCGGTAATTAAGGAACTAATGTTGGAAAAAACTGTATTAACAGCAGGTGTCATCGATAACAAGTTTTAAAAAATTTATTTGAACTTGATTGGATGAACAGAAAGCATTTTTTAACGATGGAAAATTTGAACAAAATATATATATATATATATAGGGAGAGAGTGAGCTATAATAGTAGGAATTGAAAAACGAATCTTAATTTTAAAATAATAAAAAGTAATCGAGATTTTTGAACAAAATGCAAAACATAATCCAATTTATTTTATTTCACCTGTCCAATTCTTTTTCTTGTGAAGCCAGCCCAACTATTAAGGTAATTAAGACGTGAAAATGTTTCTAATTTTGCATTTCTTTTTATTTTACTTTTAAAAAATAGAGGGAATTTTGCTGCATCCACAGATGCATTATTTATGACAATTCGATAAATAGAAAGCTAGAAAATAGAATTTTAAAATTGTAAACAAATATGATGTAACTTTGATTCAAGTAAACTCTTCTTCAAAATCCGTATTGTACTTAATATGTATTGCAAAAAACTAATTTTTTTGATACAAAAAATGTAATTGTTCTATATTATATGGTAAAAATTATTGAAATTTCTGCATTTTTTGTGCAAAAATTACGGATAAAATTTTGTTTTTTGAAATGTTAATTATTTTTAGTTTTGCAATTATAAATACTCAGTGTAGTTCTTAAATTATAAATAAACTAGAAATAGTACAAAGTGGATCTTGAGAATTATTCTAAATGAAATACACAGCTTGTGTAAAGTAGACATTTCGTTTTTCCTAACTGCTTATTGTTAACATTTGAATGCTCAGGAATAACTCTATATGTTTATTACTGGGTTTTTTTTTTACTTTAAAATATAAATAAATATTCATATGTATGAATACAAGAACAGAGATTCTTCTGTTATAATTTTTAAAAACAGTGTTCCTTTTAAATTAGACATCAAATAACCTTCTTAAATTCATCAAAGACATTTTCTTTGTGTATTTTTAATAACAAAAATATGTGTAAGGAATTTTGTAATATCCTGTATCGATGATGTTCAAAGTGAAGTAAAAATACCAAAACTTATAGACGTAAAACTTTATTATTTTAAATGGAAGATGTGAATCGTTGATAACATGCATTGATGAAGTAGGGAAAGGGTAATTAAAAAGACTTCTAAAGAATTTAGGATTTTAAACTTGCAATTTAAAAACTGAGAAACGATGCAAACTAATCTAATTAACAATGATATGACTATATTGTACTAAAATATATCATTTTACAAATGATAGATGAAAATATCTTTATTTGCAATTTTCTCAAAACGCCTTTTTTGGTAATTCGAGTACACTTTCCTCAAAATCTACTTTACCTATAGTGCTGATACAAGATTAACAATTTTTTAACAAAGTGAACGAATTCGTTTTCAAATAAACATTCAGAAATTTCAAATTTAGCACAATTTCTGCATAAAATTTAAAGGATATTTGACTCTAAATGTAAAAGTTTTTTTAATTTTTATAAATTTATATTCTAAAATTTCATTTCCTTTATTTTATGGATTGTTATGTTTACAAAAACTCCGTGAAATTTTATAGCTATATATGCAGTAGATTTTATGCAGAGTGTACCTAAAGTTAAGAACATGCCTTAAAAATTAAAAAAAATAGCTATTGATTAATTATTACTCATACAGATTTATTTGTAATTTAAAATGGAATTGTTTTACATTAACCGGTACATATAAATATATGGATAATTCAACGCAAAAATTTTACTTCCGTTGCTTTTAATTTAAGCAAGTGAAAACCCCATTTAAACCGAGATGCAAAAAAGTTCATTTTTCCTTGTCGCAGACGTCCCAGTTACCTTAAAGCAGGAGTAGTCAACTTTTAGGGGAGCAGGGCCTCTATTTGATAAAAAATAATTATGCATGCCACTTCCAACTTTTCCAATAAAAAGATGTGGAAAGATGAAAAAATATTACTTATAAGCTTATTTTGGGATTTTTACGCAAATAGCACATTTTTAATGCAAGTCTATGCAGTCAAAATTTAAAAATAATATAATAAATAAAACGAAAGTACTAACTTAGGTTTTTATTTTAAAAACTTTTCACAAGTTCAATTAATTAGGTTAGGTATATAAACTAAAAATGAGTAATTTGAATCATTTAATTTAAAATAATTACTAAACGTTCACTCTATTTACTTAATGTGGCTTTTGAATTAGAACTCTTTTTATCAAGTCATCTATATTAGGATTAACTCTTACAGATGCCTATAAAATTAGGTTATTACAGGTGCACATCAGCTAGTTTTGAGTGATATTTATTTTATGTTTAACAGAAAACATTTATTCTCAAACATATTTTGATCCAAATTTTGAGGTTTTTTGTCTGAGACAAACCCACTTCTATAAAATTGTAAGAAATGATTATTTATTATCTTTTGAAAAACTTTTAAATTTTTCAATAAGTCTTCGAGTGCCACTGTTACAACTCCACCGTGCCACACTGTGACGCGCGTGCTGCGGGTTGGCAACCCCTGCTTTAAACTATTCGCTCTCTCTAAGCACATTTCATCTCGCCAAATCTTTATACATCAAAAGATAATTCTTTCAAAAACCTTTCGTATTAGTTAGCATTAATGGAATTTTCTATTACGAAAAATGAGAAATTCACTGATTAAACAAAACAAAAAAAAAAAGAGAAAGCAAGCGTCAGAATCAAAATGTGTGTATTGGGATTATGTCAAGTGCAGCTGCAAACTAAGATCACTTTCATTATATTTAAAAATTAATTACTAAAATAAGTACTGAGGGTTGTTGATTTTAAGACGCAATTTGAGATTTTTGAGACTCCTTTAGGGGAAAAAAAATGCTGGACGCGTCGCGACTGTTTTCTTTTTTCCTCTCCTTTTACTGTTTTTGCCAAGAAATTCTGTAGTTCCTTTTATAATCCTTTAATTCAATTACTTTAATAGTTCACCGAACTCCACTTACCCATTTCACAAAACTTAAAATGCGGATGGATAAATAAAAAATAAAAATAAATAAAATGCGGATGGATTTAAAATCAAAAACACTCGCATCTCTTTTTAAATTCCTCTGGTATTTTATTGCGTTAAACAAATAAAATAATACTTTAACCTCGTGAACTAAAAGTAATTCAGTCTAGAATACAACTCGCGGAACACTGGATTCCTTTAGAAATAATAATAATTTTTATTTCTAATAGGTTTTTCTCGGAGAAAAATTCCTTCATCTGTTTCTATTTTTATTGCGTTTCTCTGCGAACTAAATTTATTTCTTGAAGATTGGGTTACATATAGGGATTGCAATATCGGACCAAAAGTTCAATACCGGTATTCAATATTTTTTAGATCTTAATACCGGGATAACGGTTTTAATACCGGTAGCAGAAAAATTTTAGGAAAATCAACAAAATACAGGTGTTTCTTTGTTTTATTTGCCAGTTTTATTAGACAGTGTAAATATCACATTCTGCACACATGTAGAGGGTTCTCTTTTCTTGTCCCTTCCTGTGACGTTTCCTATATCACCTATAGTTTTAAACCACCTTTGGCATATGATTTCCTACGCTGGCTAAGCGCACATCATCCGGAACAACACACTTCTTTGCTTGGAAGCTAGCAGGACGTTTTTTCTTTTTTCTTAAGGAATATTCGTGTCACAGCTGACGAGCTTATACTATACTGAATGTTAGCTGGTCAAAAAATCTGTTTCTTTTGTTTACTTGCCACAATATAGAACTATTTATGAAGGCAAGGTCAATAAGAAAATAAAAGATACAATACCATCATTTTACAGATCTTTTTATTAAATATGTTTCTTTTCTTTGATCGAAGAGATCAACCCCTCCCATGACATCGTTATATACAGCGATACAGTGGAGCAGATAAGGGGGGGGGGGAGTCCTGGGGGCCTAGACCCCCCAATGCCCTTGTTTTTTTTATTGATTATAATTTTATGTATATAGAACCTAAAAATTAATTAAGTAATTATTGGTAATTAATTTTATTCATTAATGCTAATTATTCATTTATTAATTAATTTTTTACTGTTTTTTGTTACCGAGAGTCGACAAAATTAAACGAATATGTTGGGCGGCGTTTTGAAGCATGGTACGAGAACAGTGGACATTCGACCTTGGACCACTCCTCCCCCTTGAAAAACTCCTGTGTGCGCTACTGCAGCGACAGCTTTTGGAGAAAGCACTTCTTCTTTAGTACCATCTTTTTTGTCCGATTTAAAAATGTCATACTCACTGGATTATATCAGTGCAGTAGCACAAAACTGAAACGGTTAAAAGTTTCCCCACCATTATAATAGCAAGGCCAATATGTTATAATGGGTTTTGCGCTTCCCACATGTGTATTTTGTAAGATCATGTAGATGGGAAGTATTCTCTTCCCAAGGCCCATGAAAGAGTTAATTTGTGTACTTGAGTTAGTATTAATTCTCTTGGGCTTTAAAACAGAGATATTGTTAGTATAGTTTCATATAAAAATACTTTATTTAACAAAAAAATGGCAAAATGTTTTAGTTGATAGGCTATTTAGAGTATCACCATGCCACTAAGGGGCACTATACATTTACAAACATTCATTCCTTCTCCTAGATTTGAACCCAGGCCCCACAGCACAACAGTCAGCGTCGCTAAATGCTATACCGGATGGGTGCCTTTCTTTTGTTTAAGTGTATTTGGACCCATTATTTTCTGTTGTATTCTCAAGTTCGCAATACTTGCAAGTGTAGTAAAATATTATCTGAGAACACTCATATTAATTCTTTTTAAATCTCATTCTCGTTATCTCGGCATTTCCATAAACTCGGCCACCATTCAGTCCACATTAGGTCGAGTTTGTTGTGGGTTCTACTTTATCACCATGTATTCTTTTTAAGGTATCCGACTACCCTAAAATTGTGAATTTTGCCAAAATTTGACAATTTTTTTATTATTTTATAACATAGGCCATCTTATTAGCTTTAAGAAAGTACCAAGTTTACTATTTTTCGTTCACTACAAAGTTACAAGTGTTTTGGTAAAAGCAGATGTCATTACTTTAAGCAAGATGTCATACTTTAAAACGCGTTTTACTCGAAATGGGTTTTTCTGAAAATACTCAAAAGGCGCCCGCGATTGCTAAAAAGGTTTTGAAAATAATTAGCTGAAATTTTTTCTGTATGTTCTGTATAATAGTAGAACTGTGTTAACCTTCAGATTTATCAATCACTGTTTTATTACAAAATTTACAGCCCCTTATTTGAATATAATCATTGTTTTTCTAAGAAATTTCATAATAAAGATAAAGTGCTCTAGTTTTTGCAAAAAATAAAATATCTCTTATTCTGGAGGTCATTTCAAAAATGAACAACATAGTAACACATCAGAATTGAAAAATTGAAAATTTGTTGTTAAACGTTTGGTACAGAAAGGGCCGCGTTTAAGTTATTTTTTGTCAATTTTTACCCATTTTAGTAATAATAATTTCTTTTTCTCTTCTTAATTTTAGCATATTTTTCTTAAAAAGTACTAAACAAATCTAAAACCAACAAAAAAAATCCCTGTATCTCCAATTTTTTTTTTAAAAAAAGTTGCTGCAAGTAGTCGGATACCTTAAGTTATCTCTATTTAACTCCTAGCATCAAGTTTTCGATTGCATGCAAAAAAATTCTCATAGCCCTCGCCTTTTGTTATAAAAAGGATGGAAATTGAATTCATTAAGTGCAAGTATATTTATCTTTTACGCTCCTTTAACTTTTCCCCTGGTATAGTCGATTGCGTAAATCCTTTGAAAATCTCTACTCAACAAAAGAAACATGCTTGCTAGATTTCAAATCTGTGGGCCGTATAATACCGGGGATATCTTGATGAGCTACCGAGTGGCTGAGTCTCTTTTCCGTTGAAAGGCTTTTTTTAGATACTGATAATTACATCTTGCTATTGTATGTTGTGAAAACTTAGAGAAATTTCAGTATGATACTTTGATAAACGCATATCGTTCCTCAAACTGTGAACATGATTTCTTTAAATTTAATATCATAATGAGATACGGCAAGATTAAATAAAAGTTAAAATAATTAATTTTCAATTTAAAGATAATATGTTTAAATCAGCATCATTCAGTCTTGCAATATGTAATGATTCCGATTAAATTAAAATAAATAGATAATGAAAAGTTTATAATGTTTAAGCGAAATCTAACTTTTACTTCGTAACATATATCTTACTTTGAATATTATCATCTAATTAACACCGTGAAATATTCAAAGTAGGGCTTTGATATACACCTTAGGAAACGCAAAAAAAATGTCGTATCTACAGGTATATTCCACTGAAATTGTACACCATAGAATGAAACACTAAACCAAAGCTAAGTAAAGTCAAAAAATAATGTCTGATGTTAAATCCACTGAGAGTAATTACATAATTTTCGAGCAATTTTGGTAAAAAGTTTTAAAAGTGTATGTACTTTTAGGAAAAATTTCCTGGCAGCAGCTAATTATCTATTATTCTAATTATCGTCTGATATTTTCCAAGTTTATTCTTCTTTCAAGATAGTATAGGAAAGCAAATTGTGGATCGAAGAATTAAGATCGAATAAATACATTCACGTTATCCCACAATATATTAAAGTATATATGTTATCACACACTAAATGCTAAAATCACAGTAAATCTTCAGATTAGCTAGGTAATCTGTACATTAATTAGAATGGTCCGTTAAAGTGCGGAAAACTGTTTTATTTCTGAAATTATGTAGATAAACTGCACATTAATTAGTAGGCACACGTTAAAGTGAAAATAAGATGTTAGGTGAAAAACAGTTACGTTTTCGTAAGCTTAAATATTTTTTTTATATCGAAGGAATTTAGGGTATTTACGTATTATGGCAACAATCGCCAACTCTATAAAAACTCGCGAAGTTGGCAATTCCGATTTCCTATGTATCGTACGTGCTGAATTGGCAACCAGGTGCTTCGTTTCATATGTTGTTGCCAATAGGTTGCGATAATACCGAATTTGAGTACCGAATTGAGTTACTACAATCTAGAAAACAGTGTAATAATTGATAGAAGCACTCATCAATGAATTAAAAAACTGCGATACAAAGCATCAAATGGTTTTAAAATATTATTTCAATTAAGGTAATTTACGCAATGTTATTTATTTTTCGATATCTTAAAAATCACGTTAATACAATCAAGCAAGCAACAAATTAGTTGATAAAATTATTGGTTGTGATTGCTATATCGGTATGAGCAGCAAAACTTTGCATGTTTTAGAACTTTCAACATTTAATTTGTTTCCAGAAGGTACTCGTCCATCATAATAATATTTCTTATAAATTAATTCAATGAGTCTTTTATCGAATACATTTCCATCTATATTTCTGGAAGTATGAAAACGATATGAAATAATTCTTTTTTAAAATAATTGAAAAAATCATTTCTTTTAACTTATGACGATAAACACTAACGAAAATTCTTCATTTTTTTCTTTTTTTTTCTTTACTTGAATATAATCTATACTTCGGGATTTCACCTGCGCTGTATCTAAACAAAACAGCGGGTGACCTTGCACAATAACTAATGACTAACGGAGTTCGTTTATACTGCTGATTCCAGAACATATTTCAAGAGGAATTGCATTAGGCATTAGTTTACCTCTATGATATGCTTGGATACTTATCTTCTACATTCATCCAAATGAAAAGGTAATGCTCCATTATTTACTGTTTTATTATACAATTCATTCCATTTTACATCTAATGTAAACGTTTTATATACTATCAGCTTATATTCTATTAATTTTGATTGAAGATTAATTTTTTTTAAATTCTGATATATGCTGTGTGTAGTTCTGAAAGAAATTTAGTTAAAAAACCGTTATGTTAGCAGAATTTTTTAAAAAAAAACTTGTTACTTTTTTTTTAAAAAAAATAGAACAAATGGTATTAACATTTATTCCTTCTGGAAAAAATTTCCCTCTTTCAACTCCCCCCCCCCCATATTTGTTGGAATAATTGCATCATGTTCACGATTTTTACGTAAATGGAACATTTTCAACAAATCTGTTTGCTGCTGAAATAAGAACAAAAAGTTTAAAACCAATATTTGCTTATGATGCAAAAATGGCTTCTCAAAATCACATAAAATGTATCAAAATCTCTTCACTAAAGCGGACACTTATGTTATGGATTTTTTTTTATTTGTTCTGGAACACATGAGCGGTTTTATTTTCAAGCAATAAACTTCCTTAAAATAAAACAGACTCACTAGAATACTTATTGAGCGGATTTCATTAAAATTTGATTCCTGCTTTTCTGGAAAAGAAGTTAGTATAGTATGTGTTTAATATATATTTCAGAATACCTTATTATATATGGAAAAAAAATGGTGGGATTTTTTTTATTTTCGAATATTTTGTTAACAAGTTTCTGGGCTCGATTTTAGCATTAGAATAAACAAACAATCAAACAATAAGCTTCTTGAAATAAAAAGGACTCACTAGAATATTTATTAAGCGGATTTCCATACAACTCTATACCTGTTTTTCCGAGGGGGGGGGGGGAGTTTATATGTATTTTCTGTATATCTTGTTACGGTTGGGGGAAAAAAGGTGAACCTTTTTATTGTATATTCTATTAACAAATTTTATTTTTAGCACAAAAATTTTTTAAATATACACTCTATCTTCTCTTCTATATTTTTAAAAGGTAAAGCATCGTTTCAAAAACAAGATTCAAAGATAAACAAAAACAAAAGCATTAAAATAAGCTTAAAATTGAAATCTTTTTTTTTTAAAAAACAAAAAAGAAGTTAATCAGCATATCTTATATCATTTGGGAGAATACTTTAGAATCCTTTTTGTTCATATATAAATAACATGTTAACAAGTGTCCTTAATTCATTTTTGGTGTAAAATGCAAAAGCTTATTTATTTTTCTTTCTTTTAAGGAAACTTATTTGTTTCGCCGGTGCAAATCTCGCCAAGTAGGCTTTATTGACGACACCACACAGTAAACAAATAAAAAAGGTTTTAATCAAGTTTAGTTCTCCCTGTTTTTTCATTTATTTTTGATGTATTATGAAGAAGACATTACTGATAAGGAAAGATAGCGACTTGTTTTGAAAATGCGGTGGTGAAAGTTTACTAGAGGGAATATATTCCGTTTGGCCTCGTATCATTTTTTGACGACTTTATCACCTGCACCGGCGAAACGGAAAAGTACCCTTTTAGCTTTTTGCAAGAATTTATTTAGCTAGACTGTTCTAAATTAACCGCCAAACGACCGTATGACAATGATGAACAGACTGAGAAACTTGTCCGGCGATAACTAAAAAGTAAAAAATAAGTTAAAAGTTTTTTTTAACAAGCTTTTTTTTTAATCGAGCTACAAAGAATACAATAAACTTTTTGTTTATAGCTTTTTTTACTATCAACTAATAACGTCATTACACAATTTATGATATAAAAGCTTGTCGAAAGATTTACCTGAGTAGTTAAACAAGTAAATTAAATAACTTTACTGATTGATTTTAAATTTTTAAAATGTTCAAACTAAGTAAATAAGAGTGTTTAAATCTCCCGATATGCTTTTATATCATATAAATTATATAATTACGTTATAAGTTGATAGTAAAAAAGTTTTAAAGGAAAAGTTTATTGTATTCTTTTTAGCGCGTTTAAAGAAAAGCTTGTTTTTAAAAGAGTTTTTTACATTTAGTTTATATAGTTATAGTTTGTAATAATCTTCATGCGACATTTAAAATAATATCCAAGAAATTTCCAAATACTTTGCAAGAGAAAATGTATTCTTCTGAATTATTTTTAAGAGTAAAAATATTTATCTCTTAAAAGTTATTCAATATGTAAAAAGATCAGTTTTTTATCGAAAGGAAAAACAGAACAAAAGTGACAGGATTCACGCTTGATTTTCTGGACTTTTTGACAAATAATTCATTGAACACTCTTAAATATTAGTTATTCTTTGTAAAAGGATATTTTCCATTGAAATTTTAAATAAAATACTTTTGACTAATGATGGCTTTTAAAGACATTTTTTTTTTAAAAAAGTATCTCAGATTTGTAAATGCTTTGTTCTTATATTTGCATTAGAATTTCTCTGTTTCACTAAAATGTAAAAAACATTTTATAATCAATGCAGTTCCAATTTATTTCTAAACGTAGAATTAAAAGGGAAGTGTTCGAATGATCTTAAATTCTGATTCTATCACATCAATGAAGAAACTGTAAAAATCGATAAGGTTCTTGGAAAACTCCATAAAGAGAGCAATCAATAATATTTAACTTCTTAAGTAAAGCCGTAAGATACTCGAACAGTTTTCGATAAATAAATAAAATAGTTTTAATGGGACAAGGATCTTTTTGTCCTATAGATTTACAAAACTGTTTATATAAAAATAACTAAATCCTAAAGAAAATAAAATGAATTAAAAATATTTATACTAAAAAACGTGTTCTATGTTTAATACAATAGAACACCTTTTCTATGCCGTTTTAAAATAAAATATTCGGACTCGAGATTTTTAAAAAATAGAAAAATAAATTTCGTTTTTTTTTTCTGCTTCACATATAGTGCTTAATATTCAGCTTCAAAGTGATTATTATCGTCATTTAGTTGTAACCTAAATGGGTTTTTTTTTTAAATTTCCTACTTGTATCATACAAAAAAGTTATTTAAAGGGGAAAAAATGTACATTTTTTTAAATGAAACATTTGAAATAACTGTTATTTAATTTGAAACTTTTTTTTATGGAAAAACTGATCCCTTAGGACAGGGATGAGCAATCGCGTCCCGCGGGCTATTTCGTTCATGAGGCCCACCAAAACCGTCAGAAAAACCAAATGAACAAAAGATGTTCTCTATATATGAGTCACCATATATATATTTGTGCGAGCAAAGTTTTTTTTACATGAAGTTCAATAAGATTAAATACAGATGGAAGTTGGCTGGCATTATCTTGCATGCTGTGATGAGAATTTCAACAAGAAATCTCACTATTGATTTCTAAACATTATATAAAAAACTAGATATGATACATTTATTTCATTAAACTGATTCAAAAATTAAATGTGTTTGTGTGTAGCTATAAATATGAAATTGGCACAATAAATAAATTGAATAAAATTGTCACTATTTTATTTAACTTATCTCTCTCTCTCTCTCTCTCGTTATTGTCAAACCAATATCTGCTATGTGCATTTTTTTTCAAGTTTTTGACATTTTGATTGTTATAACTAGTTAACTAGCCAAATTTTCGTATAAAAAGACTACTTTGTGACTCTAAGCATAATACGGTTAACTGTGGTCGTTAAAAAAAAGGATATACTTTGTCCATCAGTCAGAATATTGTCGAATAAAAATATCTCAAATCTCAAAGTTATACTTTTTGCACATAGTTGGTTTGACAACGACATTATTTTGATTGATTTTTATGGTACAATTTATACCTTTCTTCAGATGCAAGATATACTAATGAATGCAATAATTTTAAAAAGATGGGGCCCTAAGCTTCCATAATGTGGGCCCTAGCCAAAACAATTGCCAACCCTGCCTTAGGCACATTGGTTTCTTAATTAAAAAGTCATGAGTCCTATCAGCAATTCCACAGAAGACCATTATGAAATTAGGGGTAATTAATCCTAAATGAACCCAAAATTTCTTACTTAAAGTGCTGTAGAAGGTAGTCGATACAATAAGAGCACCTGTTAAAAAATGCAAGAGAAGCTCTTATAAACATTTTTCAGTGTGATACAGGAGTCACTGTTTGCAATATATACAAATCGGGTAGCAAGTAAACTATATCCACTATTAGTGGCCATCACAAAGTTCATTTTCAATGGATCTGATGGATCTACTGAAATGAATTGGTTGACACTCTTGCGAAAGAGGGACTAGACCATCCTGTATCTTCCACCTCAGAGTTCACATATTTAGAATTATTTTGAAGGCAAAAGGCCCAAAATAAAGAAAAATGGTTAAAACCTTGGTTTCATAAATGGTATAAAGGTAAAATACCAGGGCTTTCTTTATCTCTTCCTTGTGGCATACAGTCCAACACTTGTCTGTACTGACTTGTTAGTGGGCACTTAAAAAGTCTCACTTTTTCTGGTGGCAATAAGAGATTTCCTTTTTGCCCTAGATGCCAGCTAAAACAGGCTTCACCTCAGCACATCTTGGACTGGACTGAGAAAATATCCATGATAGTCCACTTCTAATATCGGACTTAATTAAAGTCAACGTTTCACTGATCTGGTCTGACTTCGTTTAACCAGACGGGTGAGTAGTAACAATAACAACTGTTAGTGGTACTGTTTCGGATAAGACACAAAAAGTGTAATATTATTTTTAATGTTAACACTCAATAATTTCCTTAAAGACAAGATTACTAATGTTTGCTTTATTGAGGCTTCAGTGTCTAAAACAGCCCAAATTGCATGTGTTGCGAGAGGAACTGTGTCTAAAATTATAAACAGGTATCAAAAAAGCAATGGGCTACTTCCCATCATTATAACTATGAAGAGAAGAATAAGTCAACAAACAGGGACGATGAGCAACTTGGCACTAATTATTAACCAGAAAGATAAATTCACAATTGTACTCAGCAATAGATTTTAACAGAGATCAAGAAGATTCTATTTGCAGCAGAGCAGCTTGTAAGAGCTTCACAGATTAGATTTTATAGCAAATTGATACATTTTCATGCATAATATTTGTTACTGACATCCATGCCAAAACCAACGTACAGTAGCGCGGAGAACATCAAAACTGGGATTTTAAAACTGGAAATTTATATAGACTAGCAGTGTTTTCTTTGTTTTCTACGACATAAGTTCATAATCAGAAATGTCCCGCCAAAATATTCCTCTATAATTGCACAGTTCCAACTGTAAAGTATATAGACAGATCTTTTATTGTATGGAGGTGATATTTGTTGATCTTGTTTTGGAACAATATTCATTCTGAGAGACCATGTAACAGCCCAAATTTCTTTGAACGTACTCCAGTATCACGATCATTCATTGTTACATTTTAAGACTTCTGGAAGCCATAGGCTGTAATAGAAAAATAAGCTTCACTTGCGACTCTTTTAATTAGACAATATTTAGTATACAGTACAAGCATCTTGTACAAGCGGTTACTTGTAACATATAAGTGTGCGCGACTTCACCATCTCACAAACCTAGGCATAAGCCGACTCGACCAACCGCCACCTTTCAACTAAATGAATAATGATGGTGTGTGTGTATGGTGGAGTGGAGAACATTTGAGCCACCCTGCAAAGTCAGATTTTGGGCTACCAAGTTTAATTTTACAAAGGGTAGGTACTTGGCGGCAGTCAGGCTTTGGGCCTCCTAGAACCCAGTCCCCCCCCCGCAATGCTGGGGTTTACTGTACGCCAATGGTAGGGTGTCAGACCTAGGCAGGGACATAATAATTACCACTGTTTCCAGTAGGCCACTTACTTCGGAACTCACAACTTTTCAGAGAATGTGTCTAGGAATAGCATTTGACGATTAAAATTATGCAAATCAGGATCTTATTAAGGCTCCCCTGAGCCCAGGCCCAGTTGACCCTTGGTTTAAAACGTGTCATTGGTTACAGACCATCTACCCCATAGGTTTTCCTTTTTTCAGACTGATAGTTCATCCATCCATCAGTCAATTTAATGAAACTTAGAAAGAGATTAAAATAGTTTCTTTGGTACCTTAGTCGCGAGAATTTAACTTTACTGAGCCTTAATCAAAATATCATGAGCGATAAGTGAGAAGACAATTTCCTTCACTTTCATGACTGGCAGAATTTAATCAGGGTGTCAGTTTAATAGCTCCTAAACTCTGTACATCTAGACTTCTCATTAGGAGTGCATAAAAATGTCTAAAGAACTGTACCTGTATAATCCATAGTTTACGAGAAAATAAGAATAATTTTCTTAATGAAATTTTTTTTTTATGTACCATGTTTTTATAACCATTTTCAGGCATTGTCATCCACTTCTGAGCTATAGTCCAAATTACAAGTCTCTAGCACATCGGAAAGTTAGTTTAAAATCAATTACAAAATTCCCCCCGGACAGGCATACAAGAAAGGGAGTTAATAAAAAAATGGTACCAGTTGACCCTCTTTGACCCCAGAGCTACGAAATTGAATACGTAGATGCAGCTTGATCCGTTCTATCGACAGGTGGTCTTTGTTTGGTTAAATTCGTGTAAGTTCCGGAGTTACACCATTCGTGTAAGTTCCCTATTCCGAAATAGGGGCCCGCCTCTTCGAGGACCCTGGTTTAAGACTAGAACTTTTTCACATTTTCATGCATTACGTTCCACTTCTGAGCTATGGTCCAAATTTCAAGTCTCTAGCTCATTGGGAAGTTAGTTTAAAATCAATTACAAAATTCCACCCGGACAGACATAGAAACATCTTTGGAAGCCCGGACTCGAGTCTAAAACTTCTTTTTTTTAATTTTTTCATGCATTGTCATCAGTTCTTGAGCTATGGTCCAAATTTCAATTCTCTAGCTTATCGAAAAGTTAGTTTAAATTCAATTACAAAATTCCACCCGGACAGACAAGAAAGCGAGTTAATAAAAGCATTGTAAAAACATAGCAGGCACGGAAAAATCACCGTATTGGAAATACCAACAGCAGTACTTGCAAATATTTGAAAAAGCAGATGTTTAAAGTATATGCTGTGCATATCGAGGCAGGCTTGAGAGCACCATAGAATGGAGGAGGGTGTGCGTGGAAGCAGAGCGGTGTCCACAATAAGTGCAAGCAGCATGCAGATGTGCAGCTAAATCCCTCTGAGTAATCACTACGTCTAAATGCACCAAATCCTCGAGAATATCCAAAAGGAAAAAATCCAATGGTGTGAGATCTGGAGACCGCAGAACCGGAGAATCCCGTCCAATCTAAAGGCCGGAGTATGCTATATCCAGTTTGTCACGTACAGGAGCACAGAAATAGGCCGGAGCCCCAACCTGGGCCGGCTCTAGCAGTTTTGCCCCCCTCCCCGGTCAAACATGGAAAATGCCGTTCCTCTCTCCAAAGCAAAAAATTATTAGTAAAAAAAATTGTTCACATAAATGTACACAAATAAAACTTGAATAATTCTTGAGAATAGAAAGACAGCATAACATTAGATCAGTGCTCCTCAAACTTTCAATATTTGCGACACAATATTCAATCATAATTTTCCTTACGCCCCATTTTCCATACAATAACAATGTATTGAATTCGATAAGACTATACTTTTACGCTAAGGCTACAATACTACGTTTACCTCTTAAGTACCACCGGCGTATATAAACGTCTTGCTCAGTCAAAGCATTAATGCCCATGGACGTATATATACGTCTTTCCGAAGTACGATCTTTTCTGTGCACTGCCATCCATAAAATTATTCAGTAGGCTTTGGAATGCATTAAAAGGACCTTGACAGTGTTTGCGAAGGATTTACGTGTTTCAGAAGATTTGCTTTTATTTATTCCTTTTCTCCCCCTCCCCCTCCATACATCACATACGCGTGCCTACATGGAAAACGATGGCATTGAAGAGTGAATCGGGTAACTTTTACTAGGCAGTTAAAAGGGATTAGCTATAAAGTGTACGAATTATTGTTATTTTTTGTATATAATTGTATATACGACGAGTCCATGGAGTCACTAGTCATTATTAAACTTGTGTTCTTAACTTACTATATTTAAATTTATTATCAAATACATTGTACAGTACTGATACATTTAAAGTGCATTATATCAGTATAAATATGAAATTTATTTTTTATTATGTCAGAATGTATTTTGTTTTTTTATACGTTCAGTAATTTAATATATTTTTAAAAATAATCTTTTGTTTTAGACTTTTCAATATGCTCGCCCCCCCTTGTAGAGTTATCATGCCCCCTCAGGGGGGCCCACTCCACAGTTTGAGAAATGCTACATTAGATATATATATATATATATATATATATATATATATATTCAAAATTTCTCTACAAGAGAGAGATGAATTACATGATTAATACTTAAAAGAATATCATATATATATATATATATATATATATCGTTAATAATTATCATACATAACGGTAGATATATATTGTATATGTGTGTGCGGTGTATTATTTTAAGTCTTAAAAAATACAAAATAATCCGAACATAATTACTTGCTGTTATTATTTCAGACGTGTAAAATGTAAGAATAGAAATCGCCCATTTCCACAAGCCAATTTCCTCGAAAATGAGTCTACTGATGGTAGGGATCAAAAGCGTTTATTTTAACTTTTAGTAACTACACTCAAGACTAAAATAAAATATCTGCTATGGCTCTCGATCTATCAAAAACTCTCATTACCCCTGTCTCCTTGTGGATAGCTGTCACCGAACATGGGTGAAAGGAATCTCCGTTGTGACCCACTCCAAGATGGGGAGAGAGTTACTTGTGAAAGTTGTGTAAACATATTAAATTTCATGATTTTTTTATATACTCCCATCTCGAACCCTTCAAGTTTCAACATAAAAGAAAACTGACGTTATACATATAGAGTTAAAAACAAGGAAATAAGATATGCTGAATGACATACCAAATTCACATCCAATAATATTTCAGAAAATATATCAAATTCGATCCAAATGCCGCCCTTAAAATTTGCCGCCCCGAGCAGGAGTCCGGTTTGTCCGGCTCTAGAGCCGCCCCAACATGCATCATCATTTTTTCACCGTGTATTTGTCTCGTTAAAATAATCCAACACATGAATTTTCGAAAAATTATCGATTTTCACTTTTTTAAATTTTTTCTAACAGTTCGAATATTTCTGTTTAAAATGATATATGATATGAGAAAGTACGATAATTAGAAGAATTTTATTTATTTTTAAATGAAGGTACTCCTTGATGCGCCTCAAAGGAGCTCTGCTAAGAGCACCTGTGTTTCCCCTTGCATATGTTTCCGTTGAGCGCCAATCCATAGGATGTTCAAATGGAAAGAGAGTATTGGAAATATCCCAAAGTGTATTTTGTTCGAATGGAGTCAGTTAACAACACCGTATGGTCAGTGATTCCTAAATCTACTTTTGTGGAATTAAAGACGCTAAAATTGGGTTAAATACGGTTATAGCGCAGTTCAATAGGAGTCATGTAGCAAAATTAATGATCTTAAAACATTGTGATATTGAACCAAGTTATAACTGTGTGCATGTTTCAAAAAATGGATGCACGTAGGATTCGTATAGCCGAACGAAAGCATCTTGAGATCCCAAAAAAAGGTGAAATTGTTAAAAATAATGAAAAAAAGAAAATTAGAAGAGTCTTTTAGGATCAGAGAGTTTAGAAAATGCTTCATATGCTTCTGGAAAGTACTAAAAGAAGTAAATGCCCAAAAATTACAAATGTTTACTTTAAAGCCTGTTTTCTCAAACTGAAATATATTTTCACTTTATTTAGGTACCTTTTTCTCAAAAACTACTCATTATATAATCCTCAAATTTTTAGTAAGCATACTTTTAACATGTTTGCACATTTTCTAATAGAGGGAATTAGATATATCTAGCAAACTTTTTTAGATAAGGCTTTTTTAAACTAAATTTTAAGGGGGGGGGGGAATTGAACCTTTTTGAAAAACTCATAATTATTTTAATTTTAAACGCAAAAAAAACCCCTTTGTTAAAGTTTTATTGATAGTACACTTAACCTGCTGTAAAAATTTTATCCATGGAAAGTAAGTAGTTTCTGATAAAAAGGTACATAAACTTACGTAATTTAACATGGGCTCCTATGGACGTGCCGGACCTCCTTAACTATATATCGTACAATTATAGATTTTTTTTGCTTTTTTTATGAAATTCCAACGAGGAATCAGGCTGTGCAGAGTTTGAGCGCTACTTTTGGACCAAGCTGTATATATTTTACACAGCCATGATATAAAATATTGTTATTTTCTATGAGATCTATGAACATCTAATCCACATTGAATTGTAGTTCATAATTTTCATGATGGATCAGTACAATATTCCAAGTGTTTCCGTTATTTTGCCTGGTATGAGAATGATGCATAAATGTAGATGCCGTCTTCATTTTTTAATTATGCGTAAATTACCAAATCTGACACCATCAGCATATCTAATTTTAACGTGACTCTAATTCAAATGAGATATGACGTTGTGCTTAGACTCAAAAATTATTTTCAGCTCTACTTTGAAGAATACGAAAACTAATATCAAATAAAGAGCAAATCAATAAAACTTTTAAAAATTTGCTATTCAGTTAGCACAGTGTTGTTGCTGCAAATCGACGGGGTCAGATCCGGGCTAAGAACTAGTTTTAAGCCTGTCGTTAGACGTAGCTTTGAGCACTTTGCAGGTGAAAGTATGATTTGTGGAAGAATTTAGAGGGAAAACACCCTGAGAGTGGTCAAGAGCCTCCCATCTCTCTTCCCTTTCCACCATCCTCACGAGAGGATTTGTGGCTCGACGGCTATTTAGAGTAACCCCATGCCTTTGCGGCATGGGGGTACATGGGGGCTTACGAACATTCATACCTTCTACGATATTCGAAACCACGACCAATTGCACAGAAGTCAGCGTCGCTGACCACTATACCGGATGGGCGGCATTTTCTGTTATAAAAAAAAGCTTTGTGAGAATCTGTAAAAATATTACAATTAAATCAAATCATGCTGCCACTGAAGACCGTGGCTGCAGTAGCCTAGTGGTCAAGGTAACGGACTCGTGGCTGGCGTGTCATGTGTTCGAGCTTGTGCCGCTGAAGACCTGTCATGTAGAGGGAGTCGCTGCATGTTTAATGTGTAGAGGCTCAAACGTCCTCCCGTTAGTGTGGTGTGGAAGTTTGGAAAGGATGTTTCAGCTCAGGTGTCGTTGTCTTCACTTGACCATGGTTCAAAATGATGAGGTCCGTCATCAATAGCCCTCGTGCAGCTTCATAGCGTGACAATAGCATCACTCTCACTTGCGCATTTGTTGTATAAGTTATTACCATTATTGACGTATGCTTAAACAGGGGCGTAGCTACGCCGTATTAATGATATGGGGCCCCCAAGCAACAGGGTCACCAACATGTGTAACTACAGTTCACTTGCAGAGCTTCCATATCTAAAAAAGGGCCCCGAAGGAATTTTGATACTGGGCCCCCTCAGAGCTAACTAGGCCAGTGTGCTTAAGCATATATTTGTTGTTGTTGTTGTTGTCGTGTCCTTCCCGCAGGGAAGGAATGAAAGTTGCCATTGCCTGTGAGACAGGTTGGACTTCTTAACGATAGATGGCGACACCACCTATCTCCACCTCCACAATTTTGGCATGGAACTGAAGGGGAGGGAAATATTCTCCAGCCCCCTGCACTCGTGGTTTCTGCTGCGACCGCCCACAAGACTTTCGGACCCACTGATTTAACGAGCACGTACTCCGTCTATACTCGGTGGTATTTAGTGGCATCGGTCATAGAACCCAGGCCCCCCGGTCTGGAGTCCGATGCTCTAACCACTAGGCTACCCACGGCCAAGCATATATTTATAATGTATAAACATGGTGATGAAATTGATTAAGATCTATAACTTATCATTGATATTACCACAGAATATTTCTTTCTTAAGTATATAAAGTGCATGAAATTTAAACTTCATTACAAAATTTATGGCATATTTTTAGTGAAGAAGGAAACTTATTGTTATTTAAAGTAAGTTTTAAATTTTATATACGTTAGTTAAAAAACTTACATAACCTCAACTTTTTATTTAAGAAATTACATTTATTTCATTAATTTTTCTTTTTCATTCAAAAATAAAATTTTCTAAAATAATATGCTTTTGGTTATTTTTTTAAATATACATTTGATATTTCTTTTATAAATACTACAAATTCAAAAATTAATTTCTTTAAATTCTATACTCCACTAATTAAGCACCTTCTTAAAATTAATTAACTAGTACTCTTTAACAAGCAAACCTTATCGAGGCAAGACCAAATTTTAGATCAACCAACCTGGAATAAACTTTCATCAATGACTCTTTTAAGAAGGAAGAAAAAAAATTCTACCACTTGCCAAAGCGCAGAATCACCCTACACAAATCACACTTGTAGGATTCGAGCGCTTCCCATTCCTCCACCATCCGAGCTCTATGATTGGTTCGCTCTCTTCTCTGCCCGGGTTGAGTATTTAAGCGAGAATTCTGGCAGATGATGTCCAGATATTTCGATAACGCATCACCGAGAGAGTTATTGAGCAAGTCTGGAGTTTAGTTGACTTCAACAGGAAAGCATCTGATCTCTGCGAAATGGTCGTTGGGTACGTCATTTACTTGTAAAGTACTAATTAATTAATTAATTAATGATAAAATTTATATTTTATTGCTACTTCTATTCTTTAAACATTTTATAAATATTTGTCTTGTGTAGAAATAATGTTCAATCTTATATTTTAAACTTATCGAACACTTTAACGTTTGGAAAATTTTAATTACGAAACAGCAATGAATGGTGAAATGAATTTTAATTGTTTCAAAATAAATTGAGACTTGAATTTGTTTCTTTTACTTCTTATTATATTTACTTTTTAAATCAAACAGTTTTGAAGAAGTAAAAGAATTCTAATTTTAATTTATAGTAACGCTATTTTTTTTTCTAATAATCCTATTATTTTGTACGTTGTTACTTTTTCAAATAAGAAATTTAAATTATAATTTTTAATCTGATTATGTAATTTTAAAATTTATTTATATATAGTTTTTTACATATTGTTACTTTATCTACTAAGATATTTATTTTATTATTTTTAATTTGATTATGTTATTTTAAAATTGAATTGGATTAAAGTAAGCCAAATGTTTGCAATACAAACTATTGATGGTAAACTGCAAATCTTTTTAATATGTGTTGAAGATACCTCTATTTAATATAGAATCGCCTTATT
Source organism: Trichonephila clavata (assembly GCA_019973975.1). Taxonomy (NCBI): domain Eukaryota; kingdom Metazoa; phylum Arthropoda; class Arachnida; order Araneae; family Nephilidae; genus Trichonephila; species Trichonephila clavata. The sequence continues at coordinate 85,812 of BMAO01003219.1, read as the reverse complement.
CTATTATACACCCTACTCTATATAATGAACATGTACTAGCTTCGTTACACATGAACAAGTGGACCTTTAAAAGAATTTAAAACTTTATCTCGAACTTATGATCATTTTATTAACAAATTCTAAGGAGTTCTTAGTTAGAAAATGTAATTTAGTATGTTTCGAAATAATCGTTTGTAAATCTTTCATTTTCATCAAGCGCTTTTATTATTTTATTCAGAATTGTGATGCATGTTTATATGGAAATTTTATTTCTTTCGGTATTAAAGAGTATCTAAAGCCTTGTTAGATATATTGTTTTAGTATATTTAATAGTGTCGATTTTACACATTTATTATAAAGTTAACCATCTTAGATAAAATATTTGACAAGTGAATATTAAAAATGGAACGTTTAATTTTCAGTTTTCTAAGCGCGGCAGTAATTTTTGTTTCGGTACTAATTAGCAAAATGTTCCATTATTATTTTTTTATTTATAACTGGGGGGTACCCCTTGTCCGCCTAATGGTGAGTCAACTCTCATTGTACAATTTATACAACTTTTCATACTCATTGCTCAAGTTATAAAACTGCAATTTACATGCATTATGCAGTTCTAATTTCTTGCTTCTACGTCCGATGGGTTCATTTCAACCATCAACTTCGTCTTATCCCTTTTTTCGATTCCTTCTCTATTAGTTCACTCGCTCCCTATGTGTGTGTGTGTGTGTGTGTGTGTGTGTGTGTGTGTGTGTGTGTGTGTGTGTGTGTGTGTGTGTGTGTGGTGTGTGTGTGTGTGTGTGTGTGTGTGTGTGTGTGTGTGGTGTGTGTGTGTGTGAGTGAGTGAGTGAGTGAGTGAGTGAGTGAGTGAGTGAGTGAGTGAGTGAGTGAGTGTGTGTCTTGTTCAAATTTTTCAAATTTTCAATCGCTTATAAAATACTTTCTATTCATCCATTCAAGCTCAAATACATTTCTTCAAACTCGTAATGGATAATAGTGGATGACACTTGATGTTAAGACAGATTTTTTCAAATATTATTTCCTTAATTAAATTTTATTTTTTAATTTTTAATTTATTATGTGTTATTTCTGTCGAAGATACAACCCGCTGCAACAGGTGGCACCAGTGCGTTTTTCAAAAGAAGTAGGAATTGACTCAAAGAAATATATTTATATTACTTGTTTCACAAAGTTTCTCTTGTTTTTCCAAACTCAAATACTACAGAATTTTGACCGGGTAAATGTACAGGTAATAGTTCAACAGTATAAATTGTTGAGGGCATTGGAAGCTCTATATTGTGCAAAGCACTTAACTTTTTACGACCCATTTTTACTCTAGCTATACTTTACCTATAAAAAAAACTTATTACACCATCACGTAATTTTTTTATATAGAGATAAATTTGCAATATAATGCTGTATTATTTGATATACCATATCTTAACATCTCATTATGCGTCTTCTTTTTAAATTTTAGAATTTGTAAGCGCTTTGATATATTAATGAAATAAGAATTGTTATATTTGCGGAAAAACTTACAAACCGTAAAATCCGGCGTGTAACACGCACCTATACTTTCAAGTTGCATTTTTCAATTTCATTCGCCGTATTCAATTTCATTCGCCCCCCCCCCTTTTAACACGCTTTTATTAGCTTCACTTGTATCTAACGGAATCTTCTTTGAACTCGATTTTTAGCCACTTTAGAAGGTCAGATTAATTCGAAATTTTGAACACTTGTCAAGGACCGATGACAATACAGTAATATAATAATTTCCGATCAGGATCATCAGGAGTAATTATTTCCCATTTCCAGATTTGGCGACTAAAAGGTTGTTACAACACTAAAGTGAAAACACTCATGGTTAATATGAATACAATAAACAAAAAAGTGTTCTTTATGTGAAAAAGGGAGAATGCGTCAGCAATTTTTCTTATCATAATTCTCTTGGTTTTTTACTTTTTAGTTCGATTCGCTATAAAAGCGTCTTTTTGGGGGTAAATGTACGGGTAATCGTTCCACAGCATAAATTCTTGAGCGCATTCGGAACTCTATTACATGCAAAGCAGTTAACTTTTTTACGGCCTATTTTTACTAACTATACCTTATGTAAAGAAAAAAACTTATTATATATATATATACAGCCTCACAAAAAATATTTCTTACATATAAATTAGCAATAATGCTCTTTTGTTTGATATATCGTATCTAGCCATCGCATTAAGCGTCTTCGTTTCAAATTTTAGTATTTGTAAGCGCACTGATATATTAATGAAATGAGAAAGTTATATTTGCGAAAAGATTTACATATACCGTAAAATCCGGCGTGTAACGCGTACCTATACTTTCAAGCTGCATTTTTCAATTACATTCGCCATTCTTTTTTACGAAGAAACCTGAAATACACGTGAGCAGTACTTTTACGTTTTTAATTAATTTATTCGAGGTATTATCCCGGTTCTTGAAAAAATATTATATTTCTAGAAGTATATCTCCGTAAGTTCATATGGGACGCCATGTTTTAAATAAACAGTATTTAAAATTATGTAAAAGTCTTAATTTTTTTTTTTTTTTACTCACCTGTTCTTTTTTTTTAAAGCTCTTGTTTTTTTATACCCGGCATATAACACGTACCCTTAAATTTCAATCTTATTTTTTCTGTTAAAAGATTGCGTGTTATACGCCGGATTTTAAACAGTATATGTTCTGAATATATTTACAGTTGACTCTCGATAATTTGAAGTTGAAGGAACCAATGAAAAACTTCGAATTATCAAGAGTTCGAATTATCAAGTGAGAAAGAGAAAAACCTCCCGAAATTTTTTTCTACCAGATTTAAATTTTAAGCTATGTAATAAAGCAACAATTTTTTGCATGCATGTATAAAATTACTTTGAAATATTTTTAAAAGGTACATATTATACGTATAAATATTATACACAGAAGTTAAAAGTCATGCATTCAAAGAATATATTTATGTAGTAATTCTTGAATGTAGTCTCTTTCACGCCCCATGCTCTCTCGGTTTATTTCCGGAACGCCAAATTATACAAACAACAAAATTTAATTAATTTTGCTCTCAAATAACAACCAAATTAATCATTAAACACAAAAAAAACATGTAATGGTATAAACCAGAGGGGGGGGGCGAACCTTTATGAAACAACGTGCCATTTTTTCTAAAGAAATGTTTAATGAGGTATATACTTGCCGCAAAATAATTTTGACTTTTATGATTATTTGAAAAATAATAAAACTGATTACTAACAACTCAAAACTCTTTATTCACTACGAAAAAATACATTTTGCACTGTAAATGTTTTAGTTATACATGTAATTCAAATTAAAGTAACAATAATGTGACTTCTGTTGTTGCAGATTACATGGCAAATAACTTACAGGAGTGTAAGATGTTACTTTTAGTAGAATGCATGCTGAATTGGAGTCATCTGCCAAACGATTTCGAAGCGAGTCTTAAATGTTTTTCATCTGTGGAAAATAATGACTCGCATGCATTGGCAGATGTAATGAAAATGTAGTCATAATAGCATGAGTCAGCTTCTTCAAATTGCTAAATGTGTGTGGAATAAAATTCCATGTTTCCCAACTTTAATTACTGGCATTTTTACTGTATATCAATTCCAACTTTTTCTTGTTTCAATAAATGTTTGAATCCATATTGAACTACACTGGAATTCAATCAATTGCATTTCAAATTATTCAGTTTCCAACCAGTCGAACGGGGACAAGTTTAGTTTATCAAATGAAGTCTCACATCAGAGAACATAATAAACCTAAGTTTTTCCGATAATTTTTTTAAACTGAGAACATCTCACTGAAAATTACTTGATTGAAGAATCAATTACGGAAATAAATTATTCTATAACTTTTTCTTATTCTGGTTTCTCATGTATATCTAAATATTTGATTTTTTTTTCTTGCTTAGGTAGTACTTGTAGTTTCTTGTAATATAATATCGTTTATAAAAACATGCAGTTTAGCGTCAAAAGTACGAATGAGATCCCTATAAGGATTACCTCATAGTGAACTTTGTTATTCTGGACTAAAATGCGTGGCCGCGGTAGATAAGTGGTCAAGGTATCGGATCATAGCTGGCGTGTCGTGAGCTCGAGCCCAGTACCACTGAAGATCCACCGTGTAGGGGACCGATGACGTTAACTGTGAAGAGCTCACACCTCCCCCCGTTGGTGTGGTAGTTAGGAGAGGGGGTGCCAGCTTAGGTGTCGTCCTGGTCACTAAACCGTGCTTCAAAATTACGAGGTCAGTCGCCAAAAGCCCTCGTGTAACTTAACAGTGCGACGTTAATATTCACTCACTCACTCGCTGGACTAAAATGCAAACCATTTTGATTGGTGGCTTGCCCGAAATTTTGTGTCGCGTGCCATTGATGGCATGCGTGCCACTGGTTCGCTATTCCTAGTATATACTGTGTTAATGGTTACATTATAAATACTACATTTCCCCGTAAACTTGCAATAAACATATATAATGAAATTTTTCAGCGATGAATTACTTAATTTATCTGTAGAATATTTTCAAAAGGAGAATACTTTGATATTAATGTACAGTAGAAAGTTTTTACTTACGACTTTTATGTTTTATTTAATATTCACCTCATTCATCTACATTATTTTTTACCAAATTTGATTTGTAAATAATGAAATACTTTTGAATTTTTTTATAACATGGAACTGTATTTATTCAAAACGCTATTGGCAGTGGCCATCATTACTGACGTTGATAACAACTGATCACACAGGTCCTCAGTTATCAAATATCCACATCTCAACCCTAGAATCTGTTGGAATTTAATCAGCTTAATCATCCTGTAGTCCTCCCGCCCCCAAGCTAGACTGTCAAACTCCATGGCTTCGTGCTATAGAGATTGTGACTCGAGAACTCAACCTTACAATAGGAGTACAAGCCATGACACAGAAAACCAGGAAATAATTACAACACAAAAGATCCGTTAAAATGCAACACTATGAATGATAGGATGTTATGTAAAATAGTAAAATTTCAGAACCAACGCTTATGCGTGGAGTACGCATCACCCTCTGTACTGATGCTGAAAGCGAATAAATAGAGGACTGTAGCGGGACGTTGAAAATAGTTAATGATTATTTGTTAGTGGCGAACGTTTAGTGAGACCTAAGTATGCCTCCACGACGAAATTAGGAGAACTTTCAACAACTTATGGAGTTTGAAAGGGGGATTATCGGCCTTCGACAAGGAGGATTTTCCTATCAGACAATAGGAGCTCGTGTGCAGTGGAACAGTTCCACAGTGATGCGAGTTTGGAAGCAGTGGACCAACGGGCACCAAACAACTCGAAAAATTGGCAGTGGACGACGAAAGGTGCGTCAGTGAGCGATGATCGACACCTGCTACGCATGGCGGTGAATGACCGTACAGCTTCCTCCAGGCAGTTGGCAGCACGTTGGTCTACTGCTACAGGTGTACTGATGTAGGCTTCGTCAATTCCTCGTTGTCTGCTACAACGTGGACTGCGTGCAAAGTTGTTTTTATACAGGATCCCCCTCACGGTAAACCATCGATGGCTGCGTCTGCAACTGGCTCATGAGTACAGAGCCTGGCAAGCTGATTGGCACGAAGTTGTCTTTTCAGATGAATCACGATTCAATTTGTGGGACCATGTTGGCCGCATTCGTGTTAGACGCTATGCCAGTGAACGCTGCCTTCCAGGGTGCATTATCGAACCATACAGTGGCTTAACAACCGGAGTTATGGTGTGGGATGTGATTTCGTATCATGGACGATCCAATTTGCTACGAATTGAGGGTAATTTAAATAGTAACAGGTACGTCCGTGAAGTGCTACATCCCTAAGTCGTTCCCTTCCTTCAAGGCATCCCTGGAGCTATCTTTCAGCAGAATAATGCACGCCTACATGTTGCAAAGACTGTTCAAGACTTCTGTTCAGCTCAACACATGCAACTTTTTCCTTGACCTGCTTATTCGTCGGATATGTCGCTTATTGAGCACATGTGGGATTTGGTTGGTCTGCGTCTTCCTCGCGATCCGCGTCCTGCAGCTTCAAAAGACGAACTTTTGTTGCGCATACAAGCAATATTGAATTTTCTTTCACAAGCAGACATTCATAATCTGTTTGACTCCATACCACTTCGTATAGCAGCACGTGATGGCTACACCAAATATTGATTTCGGACACTTAATATTGTTTCTTCATTTAAAAATTTCGTCATTTATTTATACTAATACAAGTCGTTTGTGCGTTAAATTTCATTTAATTCTGATAACTCCTTCATGGTGTTGAATTTTTTACAAACATCAGTATATCTCGACTCAAGAGTGAAAAGGAAGATTGAGTAATACTCAATAAAGTCCTTAAAACTCGACCTAGTGCGGACCGAATGGTAACCGAGTGCGATTAAAGAAGAATAACAAAAGCGTTTCCTCAAAAAATATTGTACTTTACTTGTCTGTATTGTTTGCTTGAGAGTACAACAGAGAATAAACTGTCTAAATACCCTTAAATAAAGTAAAATTACGTAATTTATTTAGAGCATTTTATGTATGAAAATAAAAATTAATGAGTACATAGTATACAGAAATTTACCCCACCTCAGAAAAATTCTTTATGAAGGCATAAAGCTTTTGATAATGAAAATTAAGTAGTCCACTTTGCAAAAATTGGCTATTTTTTTTAAAAAAATCGTATTGTCCTGTAGTCTTCCGTACTGCACTTTGCGTTTTGCCGCTCCATCACAAAGACGACGAAGAAACTGTAAGCTCATTACCGACGCACCTTGTTGTTGTAAATACCGAAAGGGCGATTTCGACAAACTTAAGTCCCTCACTGTGATATTTTAGGTGTCTGTATGGTGTCCTCAACGTTAACGTCTTCATCATTTTGTGACATTTCGTCATTAAATGTCACAGTAATGCGTGTGGTTTTCTCGACCCGCAAGGCTACAGCTGAACTATCCGGACCACCGATTTATCTACTGTATTTAATCAAAATTTCATTTATCTAAACTATTTGCAGATAGTCAGATACACTGCGTCCACTAGATAACAGAAGCTTCCGTCAACACATTGAGGTTGCGGATCCAATGATCAATAGCGCTTGTTCGAGAACATTTCAAAGCAGGCTTCATTATTAACGTTAATAAGTACTTGGATCTAGATCCGGGTGGGCATTACGTCGATCGCGATCGACCGATGGACCGCCAAGTCATTTTGGGGTGGCCGCCTAAAAATTTTACCAGTTAATAATTATTTACATAAAATTCAAGTACGCAGACCAAGCCTTCTACTGACTATAACTATGAAAACTAACTTTAGATAAAAATATTTTATTTCTTTAATATATTTTGAATTGTTCCATAATAAGTGTATCATTTGATAGAATTATATTTGGGGCTATTATTAACTTTGCATGGCGTTTTGCTTTAAACGCGGTTTTTAAAGTGTTGTTTTTTTATTTTAGTTCTGTAGGTAAGTACACATATATTACGAAATTATAATTAAGTTATAATAATAATTTTTTTTTCTTACCTCATCACACCTTCGACATTGGGCAGTAGCGTACACAAGAATTTTTAAAGGGAAGGTGTTCGAGCGTCGAAGGTCTACCTTTCTCGTATCATACCCCAATATGCTGCCAAACATATTTTTTCGATTGTCGGGAACAAAAAACAGCAAAAAATAAACTACTAAAAAAATAATTAACATTAATGAATAAAAAAGTACTAATATCAAATACTAAATTACATTTTATGTACTATATACATGGGACTATAATGAATCGGAAGAAAATGAAGGGTTAAGAGAGGGAGGGTCTGGACCCGTGGACCTCTCCCCCGCCTTTGTGTGCGTCATTGACACTGGGTGGACCGCAACTCCTTTAAAATATCAGAAGTAGCCCGCATTCTGGAAAAATCTGCCCACCCCTGATCTAGATAAGGAAATACTGCTAATTGACAGGCCTAATTTTCAACATGCAAATCTCCTCAATGCTAATTGCTGCTTTTCAATTAAGTAACATATATCTACTTGTACGCTTATCTCCCTCTCTATTATTCACGTTTATAACTTAGAACCTAATTTGCAAGGCGGGTGTGTTCAGAGCGCTACAACTCACGATATATTCGATATTTTTGGCTAAGCATTTATACATACTCTTAAAATACATATAAATAATGATTAAAAAAAACTTAAAAGTTCTATTTTTTTACTGGTCGTCAAAAAAAGTTATCTAAAAATGCTCAAAAAACAGGTCGCCACATGGGCAAACCCCCTTAAGAGAGAAAGGGAACGTTGGGTCAAATTGAATTCATTTAATTAGCTTTAATAATTTAATTTTACGACGGGATAGTCATAAATTTTCTGGTTTCAGTATTCAACCGTTTTACGTTGTAAGCAATTGGAATTATGAGTAAAAAAATGTAATTCTTTAAATAATTATTTTTAATCTTTTAATTTTTATTACCTATAATTAAATTATCGCATTATCATCCAAAAGAATCGTACATAAAAAATTTCAGCTCAACTGAGTGCTTTGAAATGTGAGAAAAAGCTTTTTAGGTTCTGAACCAAGTCGCCAGAAATGAAGCCAACTTGGCTGTGTCTGCAATTCTTTAAATTATTTGTCTTGATCAATTAATTTTTATTATTTATAAGGAAATCATCGTATTTTCATCCAAAGTAATCGTGCATAGAAAATTTCAGCTCAATTGAGTGTTTTAAAATGTAAGAAAAATGCTTTTAAAGTTTTGATCCAGACATTGTTACAATTTGAGTAGAAGAAAACCCATATTATAAAAATATTACCCCCACGTTAATTTAAGAATGACTTCTCTCGCCCGCTACAAGTATATTATTCCTGACGAAATATTGTAAAAAGATTCAGGGCTCCAATCCATGATCTAAATCCATCTAAAAAATTACAATTTAATAATATCACGGAGTTCAGCTTATACTTAAAAGTATTTCAAATGAAATAAATATAAGTATGCAATGCATGTCAATGACTTGAATGCTAGTCAAAATGTGAGTTATCTTTTCCATCGTAAGAAGTGAACAAAGGTGAGAGAACCATTCCTTTTCCGTGTTTGACAGTTTTCCTTTAACAGAGGTTGTGACAAGCAGATGCAATAAGTAATATATTCAGAACAACCGCATTTCGAAGATTTCATCTATTTGTTTAAATGAGTCAAGAGAAATGACGTTGATGACTGGAAAAACTACATTCAGTGATGAAATGCAAATAGAAGATGAGGCAGATAGAATGCGTTTGTTATTTATAAACAAATATATCTTGCTATCCTATATAAAATATAACAAAATTACTTTTATCTTGACTTTACAATTATCATAATCTCGTAAACGAAATAAAAATAATTCGGTATCTACAATGAACGTGCCATTCTATCCAGTACGATTTTTTTTCAATTCCTACTATAGCTCAAACTCTTTATATATGTATCTTGATCAAATTTTCAATCGTTAATAAAATTCTTTCTCTATTCTTCCAATCAAGTTAAAATTAATTTTTTTAAACTTGTAGTGGACGGCACTTTATGTTAATATAGTTTTTTCAAATATTAATTCATTAATTACTGGTTTATTAATTTAATTAACTTAAGGTTTTTGACGCCAACTTAGATTCGTTTATATTGGTAAAATGTAACTGTTAAAACATTGTGTGTGTGTGAGAGACAAACGTTGGCGTCGAAATCCGGTTTTTCAGCCAAACTAGCCAAACCAGGTGTGCATTGTTATAAAAATACACACCAATGCAACATGGTATTCTTGGGGCCCCTCTTTGACCCCAGAGCCACGGAATTGAATACTTAGACGCAACTCAACCCGTGCTTTCGACAGGCGGTCTTTGTTCGTGTAAATTCGTGTAAGTTCCGGAGTTACGGGGCCCTTTGTTGAAATCGGGCCTGCCTCTTCAGAAGCGCGTGTGCGATACTAGAACTTTTTTTTCACATTTTCATGCATTGTCATCCCCTTCTAAGCTATGGTCCAAATTTTAAGTCTCTAGCTCATCGGAAGTTAGTTTAAAATTAATTACAAAATTCCACCCGGACAGACAAGAAAACGAGTTAATAAAAACGTGGTAAAAATACATAAAGAAGAAAGAAATTACGATGAAGTGCAGTTTGCAAGAAAGTCGGCCAAAACATTTTTATTTAAAAATATCACTGGTACAGGACGCTGATGATCCAAAATGCAATTTACAGGATAACACAGTACGCTCCATTCATGTATTCCTGAAATAACAATTGTTTAACATTGTTGCGGTCCATCGACGCGAGTGGGAAGGTTCGAGTAAAGATCAGCCATTTTTTTTCAATCTAAACAATTTCATTGCATATATCACTTAGTAGACTTAATCAACTTAACCGAGAATGCACTTAAATCACATAAACCCGAGGAGCAAACAAACATTAAATTAATTATAATAGAAATAAGAGCACTTACCTATTATCCTGAGCGCTCTTGCTTCAACATTTGATTAATTGTTCCTTCTTGAATTGACTATACGACCATCGGTTGCTAACGCTATGCTGTCTTCTATCTCAATTTTTAACCGTCATCCCGCCTACTTTGCGACTGGCACTTAAATAGAAGATCTTATTTATATATAAACGAAGTCCTCTCTACGGAAAGCGGTTTTCAACTGAAATCACAGTTAAGAGTATTTTACCCAAAAGGATTAGTAGAAACGCGAATAGACCCATTACAACATGACCTCCAGAATGTTACCCGACACAAAGGCGGCTTACAACACCTTACAGCTGAATGCAACAAATCGGAATAAATTGCAAAAAATCTTACGACCGATAGAATCTTTGATTTCGGCCAATTTTGACGGGGATAAGTGATATACGATTTCTAATAGCCCCACAACCAGAAGTCGACCGGAATAAGGTAGGCTGAACGTGGTGGTCATGCGATCTTACAACCTCGATGTATCACTCTATCTTCACCTTAGGCAGTTAATGAGAATCGTTTTAGGATTAGCGTAGTATTTCATACGGGCACAAAATATATTTTTGCTGCTAAAAAAATCTTTCTTCTTTGTGTGTGAGCTCTTTCTTGCAAACTGCTCTTTTTGATCCTTCTTTCTTTCTTTTATTATGAATTTTTGAAGTTCAAAAGAACTTTTGGCTCACCCAGTATTACTTAATTTATACAAAAAATACAAAATGAAAAGAGCAACTAATTCGTTTATCGGAGAAAGAAAATAAATTAAACTGCTAAACTTTATTAATAGGGAGCTCATAGCTGCACTACAAGCTTCACAAAGATGTTTTGGATCTACTGTGGATACAGATTTTGTCAATCCTGAAAAAAAAATGATTTTGAGCTCTACTTTATCCCTCAGCTGACGAACTTTTCGTCCGAGTACATTGCAAGCAACTTCATTTATATTGCTAAGAGTGGAATGGCCCCACCTTGAACAAATATCTTGTTGATAATTGCCCGCGCTTAATGTCGTCATTCAAATTATTGCTTTACGAATTGAAAATGGTGTGTGTCGTGCAGCGATGTCTTAAGACTTCTTGAGGCCCTGGGCCTCTTCTCAAAAGTAGGCCCTAGGCCCTTACACAAATGTAGGCCCTGGACCTTTACAGAAATGTAGGCCTTGGGTCCTTACACAAAAGTAGACCCCATCTATGATCCTTAAGAGTAGAGGGTATATTGTCAAAAACTCGAACAAACAATAACCCGAAACAAATAAATGTCCATGACTTACTATCGCCCCAACTGGATCGACCTGCAGCCGCCTTTTGACTGAATAAGTAATTATGGTGTATGGTGGTAGGCATAGGTCTATACATGGACGATGGTCATCACATGTAGCCAATTGACATATTGTCTTATTTCCCCCTTTTTCAAAGAATAAAACCTGGAAGAACATTTGACCTCAAAAATGATTCGAATCATGATCTTACTAAGGTGTAGTCGAAAACGAGACGAGTCCCCCATTTTTTTCGAGGCCAGGGTCCAGTTGGCCCATGCCTTAAGACGTCCCTGGTGTTATGGCATTTCCAACCCAAAATAATGACTGTGGACCGATAAGACGTCCCTGTTTGGATAAGACAAACAGGGACGTCTTAAGGCATGGGTCAACTGCCCCTACCCAGGGCCTCGGACACAGTGGGGACCTCGTCTCGTTCTCGACTCATCCATAATAAGATCATAATTCGAATAATTTCAACTGCCAAATGTTATTTCCGGTTGTATTCTTGAAAAACCGGGATTTTCGGACGATATGTCAACTGGCTGCATGTGATGACCATCTTCCACGTACAGGCCAAGGCCTACCACCGTACAACATCATTACTCAATCATTCAAGGGGGGCAGTCGGTCGAGCTGGTCTGTACGATTGTAAGTCATGCATATTTATTTGTTTCGGGTTATTGTTTGTACGAGTATTTGACAGCGTATGCTATGTACTGTCTACTTTTAAGGGTCATAAGTGAGACCTAGATTTGTGTAGGGGCCCAGTACCTCAAGAAGTCTTATGACGTCCCTGAAGACGAACTAGAAGTTCCAGATCCTCAACTTAACTTTGCACCATATTCCATAAACAGAACCCCCTCTGAAAAAAGACCATGTGTTCTGTAGACATTATACCCGCTCACCACAGGAATACTTACAGCGATGTTATGAAATTGTGGGGCTGGTAATGTGTTAAATGTTCTCTCCAGATTATGCTGCAAGAGAATCATTGTAGGAGCTTACTCGGAATTCATTGGAGATTACCACATCGCTCCATCGATTGTCCGTCCATTTTCAATGTTTTCAACTCCATTGCCAGGATTTTTTTTCTCTACATTTAAGTCATTAGCACGCAGATAGTTGAACGTCCGGTGTATTGGCCACTTTTCTTGGATCTCTTTTAAATTATTTTCCTGTAAATCATTGTTCCCAAGGCTACGGCAAGCTTCGAAGACACGGAATTTTTGTCTGGTACACATCATTCGGTTACATTACGCTACAAAGGACATAAATCAGTCTTCTCTAGCTGTTTATCACTCTCAATCGACCTGTTATAACTTGTCTATGATGATTCCGATGGTTTGGTTTCGTTTCCATAGTTTGGAATTAGGCACTGCACAAAAATAGGCACTTCTGTCTGTGATCTTCTATCTTATTTTCAATGATTCTCCCTTTAGAAAACAAGTCGATTAGTCTTCTTTGAACCATAATTAATACTTTTAAGACAACTAAATTACGCATGCCTTTATTGGTTATACAAACAGCTAGAATCTCGAATGCACATTCGCATCACCTTACTTGCAACATCCCCAATAGTATCTCTCATTTTTCTATAAGTCACTGATGAAACAAATGTATGTACACAATCATTGGTTATCATTAATATCTCATATTTGCGCAATTTCAGGCTTTGCTGTTTCGTACAACCCTTTTTTCTTACTGTTTTCCAATTGCTATTAACTTTTGGACACTAGAGTAGTGCTTATGAGATCATTTATGTATTTTTTCGCTTGTGTATGTCTGCACAGTAATATTCCTTATAATTATCTTTTTTAAAGTTTGGAAGAAAATTTTTTATATTTTTTAACATTTATTTATGATATTCTTTTTTATTACAGATGAGAATCTACATTTTGAAGCAAGATCCTTAATTCAAGAAACTGCATATTTAAAGAAATCTAACTGCAGCGCCTCCGAATTCAAACTACCAACGGTCCACTTTGGGGAGATGCCAAATCGTCGTGAATCACTCATGGCTAAGGAAACGGTAACGAATAAGTGGAAAACCGGCGATCGGCCCCGTGTGGTGATCTTCGGGGCATCAGGCGTTGGGAAAACATCCATCGTCCATCAATTTTTCTACAATAAATTCCCCAGTGAACACCTACCAACCATCGAAGAAATGCACAATCACACCTATGATGTATCAGGATCTAAAATACCGATCAATGTTTTAGATACCAGTGGCTACTACGAATTTCCTGCAATGAGACAACTAGCCATCAAAACAGCGGACGCTTTCGTTTTGGTTTATGCCATCGACGACGCTGACTCGTTTCAACGTGTTTCTGCCCTCAGAGACTGCATCTTAGAGGTACGATGCAAGGAGGAACAGGACATCGTCCCAATCGTGGTAGTTGGAAACAAATGCGATCTTGAAGAATCGAGAAAGGTACCCAAAAACATTACAGAATCCGTTGTCACAATAGACTGGGAGAATGGATTTGTGGAGGCTTCTGCCAAGGATCGACTTAACATCTGGCAGATTTTCACAACTGCTCTGAACCAAGCCGATATTTGCAACGCTCTAAGAAAGGCCGAGGAACGTCGCAGAAAATCTTTGCCGATCCAGTCCAGCTATTCGAAATCAAACAATCCATTGGATCAGAAACGACACAGCTGCAACATTCAGTAGTGGGACTTTTATTTCGTAATTTTCTTGTATTCAGTTCAATGTTTTTGTATGCGTTTGGAAAGTCGAATTTTTTTTTAGGCATATGTTTTTCATTTTGGATGGAATTTTACTTCTTATATGCATTTGAAATTCATAATTTTTCACCTTGTAATATTTCTTTTTTTTTTCATATTGTTGTTCGAGTATTCGTGATTTGCATTTTTATATATGTAGTTAGCTTTGTATGTTAAATTAATTTATTTCATTGATGAATCTACATGGGTTTGATACACAAGTTATGAATGGAAAGCTCCATTGTGTTAAGCAGTTTGCACTGATATAAATTAAGCTGCAAGAGTTTTTAAGGTATAAAACGTACTTTAATGCTAGAGACTTTAATGTTGCATCTTTTTCTCTACATTCTGTGCGTAGGTGCTCCTTACCACAAAAATTAAATTTGCATCATTCTCATCTACCACATGCATGAAACTAGATAAGTGTAAAATTTGCTTGATTTTTAAGCAAATCTCTCTGGTTTTAGTCAAAGTTGCTATTATTGTTCATGATGAAGTGCCAAAAAATAGGATAGTCATATAACAGCTCTTAAAACTCCCCCTTTTTTTTCTGAGCTGGGAATTCTGGAACATGATTTGTATATGAAAAAGAAAACTATAGATATCGATGATCTTTATCACATTATTTTTTGTTTTAAAAAGTTGCGGATGTGGAAAATAGTCGAAACATTAAACTCATAAAATGTTTCATCAGCCAAAGTGAGGATTACAGATAACTGGCTGAGTGTAGCTCATTTAAAACCAGTCGTATCCATCACAATGAATATTGTGAACATAAAAGCATCAAATAATTCTACATTACTTTTTTTAAGTGGACCTTTTTCTCACCCACAAGAGAATTCATAGACTACAAATGAATTAAATCTGTTCAGTAATGAGAGCCAGATCTCTTATCACAGACTGTGGCCACTGTAGCCTAGAGGTCAAGGTCATGGAACCCGTGGCCAGCGTACCTTGTGTTCGAGCCTAAGGCCACTGAAAATCCGCTGAGTAGAGGGGCTGATGCATCTGCCCCTTTAAATTTGCCGAGGCTGAATGTCCTCTAATTGGCATGGTGTGGAAGTTCGGAGAGGGTTTGCCAGCTCAGGTGTCGTCCAAGTCCCTTGACCATGTTTCTAAATTATGGGTCCATCTCTAATAACTTCGCGTTGCTTTATAGTGTGTGACGTTAATATCCACTCGCTTATCACGGATTATCTTAAGTTGCAAAGCTCGTTAGAACTTTTTCTCGTAGGAAAGTAGTCATTTATTTTTCATCGTGATTTTATAACATCATACTACCAGTGATGACATTTACGGTGAAGCACAGAAAATATGTGCTTCATATTGGTAATGAAAATCACTGTGCGCTTATTAATCTAAGCACAAAATGATAGAAAATGGTGAGACTGGAGTAGCAGATTACAAAGGTTGTCTACCTTATTACGTGTTAAAATATCCGCGCGACTACTTGCGACAGCTTTTTTTTTTTTTAAATAGAAATATGGGAATTTTTTTTGTTGTTTTTAGAATTATTTCGTGCATTTTAAGAAAAATTAAGAAGAGAAAAAGATATTATTATTACTAAAATGGGGAAAAAATGTACAAAAAATAACATAAACGCGGCCCATTTTGTACCAAAGATTTATGAACAATTTTTCAATTCTGATGTGTTGCTGTCTCATTCATTTTTAAAATGACCTTCAGGATAAGAGATACTTCAATTTTTACAAAAACTAGAGCACTTTATCTTAGTTATTGTATGAAATTGCGCCTAAAAAAACAGTGACTATATTCACATAAGGGACTGTAAAATTTGTAATAAAACAGTTATTGATAAATCTGAAGGTTGAAACATTTCTACTATTATACAGAACATACAAAAAAAAAATTCAGTTAATTACTTTCAAAACCTTTTTAGCAATCGCTGCAAAAAAAAAAAAAAAAACACAGTTTGAGTAAAACGCGCGTTTTAAAGTATATCTTGCTTAAAGTAATGACTTCTACTTTTACTAAAACACTTGCAGTTTTTGTTATAGTGAACGAAAAATAATATACTTGGTATTTTTATAAAGCTAATAAGATGGTTTATAAAATAAAATAATTTAAAAATTTATTTATTTTTGGAAAAATTCACAATTTTAGGGTAGTCGGATACCTTAAGATGATAAAGCCTACCGGTCAGATATTTAAATGCGTGTCGATAATTTACTTTTCATAATATTCCAAATATGGATCCTATTTTTAATTCACTGTAGTTCTTGATAACAGAAATGCAGCATTAAATTGGCTAATTTAGAAGACTCCGAAATATAGGTTAATTTTGAAGATTCATCCAAAGAAAAACTTGAAGGTTTGACATATTTTCATTAAATTTAACGCGTGACGTGTTTGTTGAGATATTAATAAAAAACAATTCACATGTTTGTTACGAATGAGATTTCTGCCGATTAAAAATATTTATTCTGGTATCAAGTAACTATCTCAATATTTTGGCACCCAAAACAATGTATACTTAAGCTATTATAACAATATCTGCCAATGTAATTTTATGTATAAAATTTATCGTTATTCTTGTGTGTATATATGTTTATGTGCAGCTTAAATCTATATTTCAATGTTCCTAATATTGGAGTTACATTTCTAATGAAATTTAAAGACATAAAACTTTCTCAATCCATTCTGCTTCAGACTTACATTATAAATGTGTGAGTTTTTTTTATCTCTTTAAAACCTCGATTTTTTAATTCAGAAACACTACCTGAAATTATCTTTCAAATGGGCTGCATTTCGACACGTATATATTACATGTAAAATGTATATATTATATGTTTATCTGATATATGTCATGTCTAATTTCTCTGTTTTTAAAGAATGGTGTTAATTGATATGGGTGAACATTTATTATTTATTTAATTATGAAAGAGAATTTGTGGCATAAGAGTTAGACTCATGCGCCCTAATAGTGACAATTATGGGAAATATAATAAAAACATAACGAGGTGTGTTCGAAAACTAATAGTTTTGTTCTGCCACAACTGCAGTGGTAGTATTGTTCAACGCTTGCGCACACGTGTCTCTGATTGGCAGTTCAGTGACGTCATTGCAGCCGAGTTGTGTTGTTTTTACACGTGTTAGTGAGCATTCAAAATACTTGAGACGATTGCTGATCTCATTGACTGTAAAGTGCGTTCTGTAATCCGTTTCTTGAGCGCAAGGAATGCTAAGCCAATTGAAAATCATCGTCAACCAGTAGAGATTTATGGTGAAAATGTAATGAGTGATGGAATGGTGAGAGAAGGGTTTCGACAGTTCAATGATAGGTTCACCAATGTACTTGACGAAGCACGGTGGAAGCGACCTTCTGTTGTCGATGATGGTGTGGTTGGAAAATTGAATGAGAAAATTCGTGAAAACACAGACGGTTCACAATAAGGTTGCTTTGTGTGATGAGTTTCTGCAACTGTCAACTCTTTTTACTGGCAGCAGCTTTCTTTGAAGAGGGTATAGGCAAGTTGGTTTGCTGATATGGCAAACGTCTGAACAACAGAGGTAACTTTGTATAAAAATAGTTTCCGGCGTGTTCTTGTATATAAAAAAAAATTGTTTTTTTTTAAAAGAGAGTTTCTATGCGAGTTTTGCCAAAATGGTATGTTTCCGGACACGCCTCGTAGAAACGTTATACTTATTACTCAAATTTTAAAATGTATTGGATATTGAATAGTAATAATGTAATGTAATGTATCTGTATCTCTTTTAGTATTGTATGGCTAATTAAGATATGTGTGTCATGTATGATGTATATCTCTTACGTACATGTATGTAAGATACTTTTCGAATACCGTGTGTTGCACTAAGTCATGTATGTAATATATATCGTGTATCTCTTATGATTTTGTATAATGGATGGCGAATTACGATACGTGTGTCATGTGTATGGCGCATCTCTTATAAATTGTAGTTTAAATAACGAATGTTGAATGAAGTCATGCATGTAAATGTGTTTCAGCTCTAACTGCTTAAGTAATTGATGGATTTATTAACACTTTTTTTCAGTGTCATAATTTAAAACTGTTGCTGAAATTTGTTATAAACTTCCTATGCTTTCTTAATGTATTGACTTCAAGACTCGGCAAGACTTTTGTCATTGCTGAGGCATTGCTGTCTATTTATAAAAGTAAATTATGCATTTCTTGCTCGAATGACTTTTGGTCAATTATTTCATTGTAATGTATTAAAGCTTGTAATAGACACAAAAACATAACCTAAAAAGGTACAAAAATAAGATTTAACATATTTCTTTTAGATGGGTTCTCTATTAGTCACATTGTAACTATGCCTGGGTCTATAAAAGCTTTTTTCTTCAGACTTTAAAGCGCTCAATTGAGCTGAAATTTTCCACATTATTTTCAATCCGATAATTTAATAATAATTAATTGATTAAAACTAATTATTTAAAGAATTTCGGATGCAGCCACTTTGGCATTATTTTTGACGACTTGGGTCAAAATTTAAAAGCTTTTTTCTCACTTTTTAAAGCCCTCAATTGAGCTGAAATTTTCTGTACGCGATTGTTTTGGATCACATAATACAATTTAACTATAATTAATGGAAATCATTTAATTAAAACTAATTATTTAAAGAATTTAATTTTACTCATAATTCCAATTGCTTACAAAGTGAAACAGTTGTATATTGAAACCAGCAAATTAAACTATCCCCTCGTAAAGGTATAAAGTTAGAATAGGTACCAATTTAGATATTCATTACTTGACTGAGCATTAAAATTATGAAGTCTTTCCAAATAGCTCTCATTTGGTTTTTGATAGACATTAATTAAAGCCAAACCATGCCTTTAAAAGGAGGCGTATCGAATTATTAGTTTTATTATTTTTTAAAGACAAAAATCTAACAAAATACGGTTTAAAATTTTAATTCACATAATACAGATACCAATTTATTCAAGATTTTAATTGTTGTACGCTTAAAATTATGCATTCAACTTAAGTTCTCAGGTGTTTTATACATCTAAGGTGACCATATTTTAACATTGGTAAAGCGGGACACCACTGATTGAGGAAGGCTCTTGATTAAAAACTTGGTCTATGTGGAGCAATAAAGTTTTCATAAAACGCAAAAATAATATTGTAATATATATTTATTTAAATTTCAACATAAGTACATTTTACAAATATAACACATTAAAAAAAAAATATTTGAATGCACTCATGTCCAAATTAAGGTAGCAAACATGTTTGTCGTCATAATTTTAAACTACCTAAGGGAAAACTTTTGTATTTTATATATTTTGAAGAACAGGAAGTATTATATTAACCTTTAGTTTCGCAAAAGATGTTGTTTAGCGTTAGTTTTTGCAGAATTAACTGAATTGAGGACCATTTAAACATATGAGATTTTTTCCTTCAGTTTTGTGAATATTGTATTAAAACAAACAAGTTAGCTGTGAGGATGACTACTCGTAACCATTTAGATGATTCCTTGAGAAGGAGAGCCGGTTGGAAGGCTTGAAGTTGGCTAGTCTCAAGCAGAGGTAGCTCGATAGTTACAAGGGCCCGAAAGTATTGAGGAATCAATTCCAAACAAGTGGTACTGTCCCCAGGAAGGTCAACCAAGGTCACCACAGAGCATCAACATTTGCACAGGATCATTACTTGGCTTTAAACACACGATGCCATAGGTGGACAAGGACTCTTCCCCTTGTCCGTGACCTTGATGCTGTGTCTAGAAGAAGAATTTCCAGGCAAACACTCTACAGCCGTCTTGCAGAGACTGTCTTTACGCCCGGGATTCAGTCTTGTGTGTCCGTCTGAATGCATCCTACAGGAAAGACAGGTTATTGTGGAGCTGAAAAAATCAGTCGAAAACGCCACAATATTGGGGGAGGGGGGGGGTCTTTTCAGTGATGAGTTGAAATGTAGCAAACAAAGGGATTCTCGTCGAGACTTCATCTGAAGAGAAAATGGAGTTCGCTTTTGTCCCTTTAACATTACAAAAATCAATAGATTTTGTGGCAAAGGAATACTTGTGTGGGGCGACATAACGTTGGGCAGTCGTACACCACTGTACGTTTTCGATGCGAGTTCTGTAAACTCACAGCGCTTTATGGTTGAAATCCTGGAAGCCTATATGAGTTTTTTCTGGGTGCTATGGGCCCGGACTACATTTTTATGGACGAAAATGAGCGACCACACAGAACTCTCAATGTTGATGAATTTCATTAGGGAAGGGATGGATTGGCCCTAGAGGTCTACGGATATAAAACCTATTGAACATATTTGAGATGGCCGAGCCATTTCTCAGTGTAGCCACCCTCACTGGAATCCCGAGTAGTCAAAAGTCATGCTTTTACAAGAATGGGCTTCGTTGACACAAATATTTATTGACACCCTTATAAACAGTAGGGCAGCTCGTTAAGCTTGTATACCGGTGAAAGGTGGTCACACTTTAAATTAAATGGACTTTTACCTAGTTAAATATTTTCTTTCTGATTCATGATTCCACGCTTTTTGATATATCCTGTATCTTAATTCAAAATTAAAATCTTTTTATATGGTTATGTTGCTATATTCTTTCTCACACGTCTCTGTGTTGAATTTCTGGGCAACACAGCGAATATAATAGTTCATCAGTTTTCCTAGTTTTTGTGTTTGTGACCTTGAGTATATATATAGTTACTATATACAAAGAATAAAACAATACTATACAATAGTGTTTTATTCTTTGGTAAATTTCTCGTTTGAGTGAATTATTTTGGTAAATTGTTATAGTAGTTTAAAATGTCATGAAATTTTTCACAAGAATTTGTTAAATTATATTTCACTCATAAAATGGCCTTCAAAGTCTTAACACTTAATTGTGATTTTTCTGATGTCCACAATTTATTACCATAGAAAAAACGCGTTCATTCGTAGCATAAGCTCCTGGTAAGAGTAGCGTGTATTTCACAATTTTTTGTTTCAAAATGAGAAAATGTTTCTAACCATTTTTTCTCTAATGGGACTTTTGCTTATGCCCAAGATTAAACATTTTCCTTATAAATATATTTTTTAACAATTATAGTTCATTAAAAAATCATTTTCGGAAACATTAGTACACTCATAAACAAAAAAACAAAAAAATTAGAGCACCAAGAAGGAGTCGTCAAAATGAAACGAAATTTTACATACGTAATGACTACATTGATATAAGTAAATGATTAGAAAATTAAAGAAAAAGGATCATTTATTTCACAGAAAAAGGCAGAAGAACGGAGGATTTTATATCCTGTTGAACCCCTTATAGCGCGAATGCACGATGCGATACGATCGGACATTGAGACATACAAGTTCTGTATGATGTTTTGAGACATTCGTTCCATATTTGCTGTTACCTTGCCTCCAGTTCATTCAAACTCGTGGGATGCCCAACTCGACATCCCAAAGGATCCCAGATATGCTCAATTGGACACAAATCTTGGGATCGGGCAGGCCAAGGAAGGATAGTAACAGTGCGGAGACAGTCTTGTGACACCCTTGCTGTGTGAGGGAGAGCATTGTCTTGTTGAAATATTCCTCCTGGGAGTCGTTGCATGAGTGACAACACACGTGGTTGCAGGATGTCATGGACATACCGCTGGGCTGCCATGGTGCCCCGGATCAATACTAGGGATGACCGTGTTTTGTAGGCAAGTTTTGTACCAGCTGTGGGAGCGGTGTGTCACTGTAAAGCAAAGGCAGGATTGAGGCATTCACCAAGGGCTCTCCATATACGAACACGATTGACATCACTGCTGAGATTGAATCTGGATTCGTCACTAAAGACGACCGGGTTCCACTCCGCTGCAGTCCAGTCTCCTCGTGCGCGGCACCACTCCAAACGGAGGCGTCGATGGGTGGGCGTCAAGGGCAGCACACGTAATGGGGGCCGCGATCCCTAGTGAAGGTGTGACGGGTGCTTACGCGTTTCACTAACCTTCTCTCAAATCTTTAAATATTTTATTTATATCAACCAATCTTCCGAGAGCCAAAAATGTGACTTATGCAAACAAGATAGTTTCGGGTTTAGCGAGTTCGAAAAAGATATAAAAGGGAGAAATGAAATGAAGAGATAGAGGATGATTACGAGGTTGATTAAGAAGATGATTCTGAGAGATTAGTTTATCTAGTGGAAATATATTCGTCGGGAGAAGACGATTGAAAAGTGTTCATTAATTCGATTCGGGACGGAACTGAAGATATCTAAGATTGAAGCCGCTTCTTAAAGCAAGCCAGAATTAGAGAAATCTGCCTTAAGAAAAAGGTATCAGGTCAGTTATTTTCATAAATTAGATATAAATGCGTAGTTTGATTGTATACGTTATTCTCCGTGGTTTCAGTTAGTATTCCGTCGTTCATAATCAGATTCTTCTCGCACTCCACTGTAGTTTGTTGTTCTTATAGTCTGAATAATATTTGTGTATTTCTCAATTAAGAAAGATAAATAAATAAGATTGATTTATTAATTTAGTTGTAATTAATTATGGATCCAACATATTCAGATTTAGATAATATGCGAAGGGGAGTTAATAATCATAGGGGTAGTGAAAGGCTACGACAAAGGGACCCTAGTGAAGGGGTCTTCACAGGGGCCCCTAGTGAAGGTGCTACCTGTGCCTGGATGGCGGCTGATGAAGCAATTTGGCTGTACGCGTGCATTTCTTACGATGTGGCGGTATTCTCGATGACTGCCCTGTCGAGGGCGTCCTGAGCCTGGTCTTCGTGTAAATGACATCTCTCGGATCCAGTGTTCCCAACACCTCCTCGCAACACAATCAGAGCGGCCTAATTGACGAGCTACTCGCATAGCTGACCACCCAGCTTACATCATGCCGATGATTCTCCTCCTCTGAAACTGCAACAGCTGCTCATATTGTGTTCGAAAACGGCGTAATGGCATGTCTACCACAGCGCTTCCTTTGTGAGCGATCCAGCACACTCAAACAAGATTTCGTTACCTGTTTTATACCCCACGGAGAACGGCGTTAAACGCCCTCTACCGGCTATACGTAATGGGCAATCACGCTGAATTTCTAAGCATTTGCATATCTCCCCGACATGTACCTTCATGCCAAGTTTCATTACGATTCCGCAATTATTTCTTGGTGCGCTAATTTTTTTGTCCATGAGTGTATATGGGAATTTTGAGTAAAGATCGGAGGATTTTTACACATCATTCCCATTAAGTTTTTGTTTAAGTGTAACCCAATGAAAATGTTCAATATCATTGTAATGCACCATCTACTGTTCTAAATAATCTATGCATTTAACATTATAATATTAACAAAATTAATATTAAACTCATTCAGCGTTTTCAAACTAATATCTCTTAAGGGCACTTGTTGATAATTTCGACTATTATGACCAGTTTTTCTACCAAATTTTAGAATAACAAGTAACATAAAAAAAAATTGAGTCAATTCCTACTTTTAATAGATGAATAGAAAGTATTTTAATAACGATTGAAAATTTGAACAGTACACTGGTGTCCAAAAGTTAAGCATAAATCGTAAAATGCGAAAAGCTGGAGTAAATATTCGTAAAATTATTCCAAACTTCTTGCGGATATCAATTGGGTGAAGAAGAAAAAATTGGGTTTATGCAAAGCTTTTCAGTCGACTACGTCCTGCGCGAAACACCGGCGCATGTCTTAACGAGGAGAAATCGATACACGCAGCGTAGGCAGTTCAGACAAGTTTCGTTCAACTGCTGTGCGAAGGAACGTTGTTAACCATCAAACAAGGTGAATGATGGCACAAACACGCCAATTGGACATGTTTACGAAAGGAAGAATCGTTGGAATGCTGGAATCCTCACATCACAAACCAAAGTGTCTCGAATTCTGATTGTGGACCAGTCTGTGATCTCAAGACAGTGGCATAGGTTTCAAAGAACGGGAGATGTTACCCGACAACCAGCATCAGGTCGACCAAGAGTCACAACCCCTCGCCAAGACCGATATCTGGTAATAAGTGCGCGACATCAGAGGGGCAGTACTGCCAGAGCACTGAGTTCGGCGCTCACAGTCGCCACAGGAATACGAATTTCGAGACAAACTGTTTACAGGAGACTCAATCATGCTGGTCTGTATGCCAGAAGACCAGCAGTTTGCATTCCCCTCACGTCTGTGTATAAACGCGCTCATTTGAACTGGGGTTTGAAACATCAACATTGGAGTGTTGGAGAGTGGGCCAATGTGATTTTTAGTGACGAGTCCCGGTTTAGTCTTATTCTCGGAGGGTAACGATATGGAGAGAACGTGGAACACGTTTTGAACCAAGAAACATAACGGAAAGACATCATTTTCCATCAAGGGAAGTAATGGTATGGGCAGGCATCATGATGGATGGCCGAAAAGACCTCCATTTCTTTGACACGGGGTCTGTGACTGCTCAAAGATACAGAGACGAAGTTCTTGAGCCTTATGTTCGCTTGTTTCGAGGTGCTGTCGGTCCTGACTTCATATTCATGGATGATAATGCGCCATGTCACCGAGCGGTGCTGATTGATGACTTCCTTGAAACAGAAAACATCCAGCGCATGTCGTGGCCTGCGAACTCCCCTGATTAAATCCTATCGAGCATGTATGGGATATGCTCGGGAGACAAATTGCAGCCCTTTCGCACCCACCAAGCTCCGTTACAGAACTTAAGAGAGTTTTCCAAGAAGCTTGGAACCGTTTGAACCCACAACTCATTCATCATCTCATAGCAAGTATGGTAAATCGCTGTGCAGCGTGCCTGGCTGTCAGAGGGGACCACTCGCCTTATTAAACTGCAGCATCAGTATTTTATTTAATTTTTTCTTTCACATTTTTTCTTTAAATTGTGAATCCGTGCTAGACTCGGTTTTCTTTCAAACTGCTACTTTGGATAATAAAATTAATTATTATCATTCTTTTGATTTGCTTCCTTATTGTATAACCATTTTACACTTGCATATCACGTTTCCCGCCATTCTGATTTACAGTTCCTTCTTTATTCACATATTCATCAATTATGCTTAACTTTTGGACACCAGTGTATAGATAAATATATATAGAGAGAGAGAGATTGAGAACTATAAAATAGTAGGAATTGATAAAGAGGTTCGGTTTGGCTGAACACCGGTTTTCGACGCCAACTTTTGTCATAGTTTTAACAGTTACATTGTTACAACAATGGAAATGAATTTAAATTGGCGTCGAAAACCTGTAATTAATTTAATTTAAAGTAATTAATCAATTAATATTATAAAAACTGTATTAACATCATCTAAGTTTCCAAAAATTTATTTGAACTTCATCGGATGAATAGAAAGTATCTTATTAATGACTGAAAATTTGAGCAAGGTAAATATATAGAGAGAAAGAGAGAGTATGTTAATAGTATAGGAATTGAAAAAGACTGCCTTGTGACTCTAAAACTAGTAATATAAAAAAAATTAAGTTAATTCCTACTTTTAATGGATGAATAGAAAGTAATTATGTATATATATATATATATATATATATATATATATGGGGAGAGAGAGAACTAATAGTAGGAATTGAAAAAAGACCATGATTTTTCCGCATTGTTTTAACAATGCACACCCGGTTTGTCTAGTTTGGTTGAAAAACTGGTTTTCGACACCAACTTTTGTCATTGTTTTAACAGTTACATTGTTACAACAATGGAGATAAATCTAAGTCGGCGTCAAAAACCGGTAATTAATTTAATTTAATTAATTAACCGGTAATTAATGAATAAATATATTTTTAAAAAACTATGTTAACATCAAGTGTCATCCACTACAAGTTCAAAAAATTTATTTGAACTTGATTGGATGAATAGAAAGAATATTATTAGCGATTGAAAATTTGAACAAGATAAATATATACATACATACATATAGAAAGAGTGTGAGCTAATAATAGGAATTGAAAAATATGCTATATGCATCAGCCAAAATATTTTCAGATCAAAACATCTCTAAGCATTGCAGATATTGGTTTGACAAAGACGATATCCGGACAAAATAACCACAAGGCGCCCGAAAGCCTTATATCAGGGGTGGGCAGACTTTTCCAGAGTGCGGGCTACTTCTGATATTTTCAAAGAGTTGAGGTCCACCTAGTGTCAATGGCGCACACAAAGGCGGGGGAGAGGTCCACGGGTCCGGACCCTCCCGCAGAATCCTTCATTTTCTTCCGATTCATTATAGTCCCCATGTATATAGTACGTAAAATGTAATTAAGTATTTGATATATTAATACTTTTTTTATTTCTTAATGTTAATTATTTATGCAGTAATTTATTTTTTGCTGTTTTTTGTTCCCGACAATCGGCAAAACCAAAAAAAGAATATGTTTGACTGCGTATTGGGGTATGATATGAGAATGGTAGACCTTCAACCCCGAGCCCTTTCCTTTAAAAAATTTTGTGTACTCTACTGCGCAATGTCGTAGGTGGGATGAGGTAAGGAAAAAAGAGGTTATTATAACTTAATCATGAGTACGGAATATGTACTTACCCACAGAACTAAAGTGAAAAAACAACAATTAAAACAGCGTTTAAAGTAAAACGCGATACAAACTTAATAATAGTAGCCCCAAATATAATTATATCAAATGATACATTTAAACAATTCAAAATACATTAAAGAAATAAAATATTCTTATCTAAAGTTAGTTTTCGTAGATATAGTCAGTAGAAGGCTTAGTCTGCGTACTGTCAACTAATCTTGAAATTTCCCTATATAATTATTAACTGGTAAAATTTTTAGGCGGTCCCCCCAAAATGTCTTGGCGGTTCACCGGTCAATCGCAATCGACGTAATACCCACCTAGGCCTTATATTCTATTCACGTTTTCCCGCCACTCCCTAGCTTGTCGTGCATTCTTTCTAAAAATTAAAACTTATTTTAAACGCTGCGGGACAAATTGTTAAAAATCGACACTGCCCCGCCTAAGTATAATATTTCAAAGTAACATTCTTCGTCATTACTCGATAACAAACTAATTGAAAAAGTCTTATGTGTTTCAATATAAATGATTACAGTAGCCTCAGACAGCAAAGCAAAATAAAATTTTTTAAATATATACGTTGAGTGAATAAGCGAAATGTTACTTTTCATTTCGAATTTGTGCATCTGAAGCATTATCAGACATGTGTACAGGGTAATCCTCTCTATCACCTGTCACCGTTTTCTCATCTGCAAAATGATTTACACAGCTGTGTTTTTGTGCATTGGCTAAAAAAAAAAATTCGCTGTGCTGTTTTGTTTTCACAGGAAAATTTCCAGGAAATTCTTTGTGCTCTCGCTCAGTCCTTTCAACAGCTGTCATTTAATGACGTAATTCTGGAATGCTGAAATCTTTACTTTTGCATTGATGAAACATAATTGTAGTAAACAAACGAAAAAACCGACTGAAACTGGAATAAAAATGCAGGTGTGACGGAAAAACAATTTGAAAGAAAATATAAAATAAAGAACAAGTAAATCTTAACTTATTGCTATTCTTTAAGACTGGACAATATTTTGTTCTATATAAATGTGAGTTTCTAATGTAACCAAATTTTGACGCACAATTATAAAGTGATTTCTAAAATTAGCGTCACAGAGAGGATGTCGATTGTACGATTAATATCTTTATCATCTTCTACCAAACTAATCAACAACTATGCTTATTTTGAACCAATTCATTTACATTATATTGTAGTATGGATTTAGAGAATACACTTTTGTATTTACACTGTAGATACTTTCCCTATATACAGTGCCGGATTTCTCATTAGGCGGAGTAGGCAATTGCCTATGGCCTCCGCTCTTTTTAGGGGCCGCAAGAGCGTGTTCTGTTTTCTGTTAGTGGTCCAAAAACATCCAGACGAAATCTGTGATGTCAAGAGCGAAAGTCTGCAACGTAAACATCGTCTTGTATCCAATTTGCACTTACTGATGGATAATTTCTCTACAACTTGAAACTTATCTACCTATATTAGACAATTCATATAAAGAACTTTTTTGTCGTTTGGAAACATATAGTGAAATATCTTTTCTATTTGGGTACCTCGATTATTTCCCACCAAGGGAAGATTCAAGAAATTAAAAAAGCTGCCCAAATATTTAGAGAACATTACCCTGAGGACATCGAATTCGAATTCGTAGATGAAATGGTTCATTTTAAGCATTTCATGTTACAAATAGAAGATTTTAAAAATGAAGAAACGGTATATCAGCATAGCAATCATACGAACTTATTTTCAAAAACTTGCTGCAATTAACGTTTCCCAATGTTATGACAGCATTAAAAATATACAGGTGCCATATGATAACAAATTCTTCCGGTGAACGAAACTTTTCAAAATTAAAGATTCTAAAAAACTCTGATTGATCTTCAATACCACAAGAAAGATTGAAATTTGCTATTATGGCCATTGAATACGATGTCTAGCAGAACGTAGAATTCCAAGACGTTCTAAAAAAATTCACGGCCAAAAAATTGAGAAAACCAAATATTTAGTTATTTTTTATAGCAAGAGTTAGTTCTTTTATTACAAATTCTAATAAATAATTATTGTTTATTTATACATTTTTAAATTGCTGATAATTTGCTTTTTTTATTTGCGCAATGAAATATATTCCTAAAATGTTGTGCAATAAAATTATTAGGCTACAAGGCCCCCAGAATTCGACTGCCTAGGGGTCTCCATGTCGTTTAATCCGACACTTATATGATAATAATTTATATCGCACGGAAGCAATATAAGGGCTATTGAAAACGAACCACGCAACGCTGGCCCTCAATCAAGTAACGAGTAAGATGCCTAAACTGATACCTCACTCTTCAAACTTCCCCACCATACCAACGGGAGGAATTTGAGCCTAAATATATTTAACGTACATCAGCTCCTCTACATCTAGCACTAGGGCCCGAAACCCACGACTCAACTCCGGCCACGAGTGCGCAAACACTCGGCTAACACGGCCGATACGCCGCTGAAGAATGAATCAGTTATACACTGAAGTGCCACTGAATTAGGGATACCTACCTAGTAACGAGTTGGGCCTCCTCTGGCTTAATAACGGCTGCCACACGACGAGGCTTATATTCAACAAGTTTCTGGAAACGATCCACGGGAATGACTTGCCAAATATTGGCTAAAGCTGTCCATAATTCAGTAAGGTTCGTTGGTGCTGCGTGATGGCCTTTCACGCATTGTTTCAAAACATCCCAAAGATGCACTATAGGATTTAAGACTGGGCTTCTAGGTGGCCAATTTATAACAAAAAAAGTCTGAGAAATGCTCATCCAATCAGCCAGTAACCAACCGGGACTCGTAAGAGGTACAGTTGTCTTGCTGGGAAAACTCCATTACCGTGCGAATAACAGAACAGCATAAGCTGATGGAAGGGTGATCACCCAGTAACTCTACGTACAGATTTGCATTGAGGGAGGTTAATAGACGCACCAAAGATCCCAAACAGTGCCATGAAAAGACACCTCAGACCATGCCTTAGTAGAGTTCCAAACTGGCATGCTTCCATAGCTTCATGAGCCTGACGCCATATTCTCAGCCTCCCGTCGGCGTTAAGTAGTCGGAATCGAAACTCATCACTCCATGCTACTCGTTTTCAGTCCTTTACACTCCAGTCTCTGTGCTCTTTTACCCAGACAAGACGTGCAGCCTGATAGCAAGCAATGAGCTATGGTACTCTCGGTCGACGGCTCCCGAAATCCATACGGCGAAGCGAGCGTTGCTCAGTCCGTTTACTTACTATACAACTAGCACCGTCATTTAACTGGATGATAATTTGAGATAATGTTTGGTTTTGCTGGCTACGTACAACACGTCTGAGCCGTCTCTCACCACGCACTGTCAAGGCTAATTGTCCTTTGCCCTTATCACTAGTTTTTTGTCCACCCTCCATGTATTCTTGATATACTCTTGACACTGTCGACCTTGAAAATCCTAGCAGTCTGACGATTTCGGAAACTGAATGGCCCATGCGTCGCAAACCTACAATTTGTCCGCGATCGAAGGCGTCTAAATCAAGCAGTTTACGCATACTGGCAATTCCAACAACTAATTCAGAACATATAAGCTGATTTTTTGCCATTGGAACGTGGATCGACATGCGATCCTTCGTCCCATATCTGAAAAGTGAATGGGGCCTGATAAGCTGGTTAAGCATGGTTGGGGAAAAGGAGCCTCCCGATTGTGGCTGTGATTGGAGTGGTGATGTTGCCTGATTGGATGGCAGGGAGCAAGCAGGGGATGTCGCAAGAGTCTGATGGAAGTTCTTCTGAGTTGAAGGTAGGATGGAGAGGGTGCATTGTGATTGGCGGATGGAAATGAGGGAATTACCTCTCTATTGGCTGTACTGGAGTTAAGTTAAATATGGGAGAGAATTTAAGACGGCTTGCCAGGTGGGTTAATTCAGAACAAGCACAGTACGCGCTATGTTCCACACAGTTACCACAGCGCCCTCACTTGCGCTTAATGATGCACAGCGCTACACACAATTTGCATGGCCCTTGATATTCCTCAGTGGCACTTCAGTGTATTTTACTTATACTGAAAGAAAGATTAATTTCAGTTCTAAGAGCTGGCAGTTCCAATCCGAATTACAAAACAGGACTGTTACAAATGCAGTTCCATTCAACATGCAACACACAACCTCTCATTATTCCGATCGAAGAATCATTTTAATCAGGACTCAAAATCCCACATCCTGACTAGAAAATAACCAGTAACAAGACCGCGACAACACCTCTTCCGCTATTGCAAACGTTTTGCTAACAGTTTTCCTACATGCAGTGGCGCAGCGTGGGGGGGGAGTGCAGAGGGGGTCATGCCCCAGGCGACATACGAAAAGAGGCGGTGGCAAGCACTGCGATATTTAAATTCAAAAAATATTTTCAAACTCCAAATCGTGCCCACGCTGACACAAGCCAAGCGGGACCGAGCAGGTGCGACCCGGCTACTGGCAAAGGTACTGTATGAAGTCAATGATGCTAAAAACTATTTGCAAACAGAGGGACTAAATATCCATCAATGTGTTAAAAAAATACGTGCTTTACAAACCGTATTAGAAACAAAACGAGAGGAATTCCTGGATGACGCTTTAATACACTCACTTCCAAAAATTAAGCACGAAGATGTAAAATGCAAAAAAATCAACACAAATACTGCTTTGATTGACACAAAATTTGGCAGTAAAGTAGCATATATATTTATACATAAAACAAAATTAATAATTATATACAGAAATGAAAACAATATTAAATTTTTGTAAGTTATCAGATAATGTCATACTGGAGACTTAAACAGAATTATGTATAAAGTGAAAATAAACAGCATAAAATGAAAAAAAGGACATTAATAGGGTATGTGATCCCCCTCATCTGTATGCAAAGTTTACACCTTCTGACCATGCTTACAATTAGGTGGTCAACCACCGCAGAATTAAGCAATCGCCATTCTTCTTGTAGAGCAGTTTCCAGCTCAATAAGAGTGGCTGGAGGTGGGAAACGCGAAGATACAGCACGGCCGAGAGCAACCCAAAGATTTTCAATGAGATTAAGGTCGGGCGAATATGCTGACCACGACATACGCGCAATCCCTTCACTCTCCAGGTAATCATTGACGATGTCAGCTCTATGGGGACGTGCGTTATCGTCCATTAAAACAAAAGTAGGGCCAACTGCTGCAGCGTACAATCTCACAATGGGTTCTAGGATGTGCAGGTTGGTGCGGTATCCCAATGAAATCCCTGCCCACACCATAATGCTTCCGCCTCGGAATGCGTGATGTTCGGTGATGTTTTGGGGCTGATTGCGTGTTCCTTGTTTAAGCCATATCCTTATACGCTTGTCATCTGGCTCCAGAGCAAATCTTGACTCATCAGTAAACATGATATTGCCCCAGTCAGACACAGTCCAATTGCCATATTCCCGGCACCAATTTAATCGTGCCCCTCTTGATTGGACAGATAGAGGAACCCAAACTCGAGGTACCCGGGCATACAGTCCATTCATATGTAATCTTCGGCGTACAGTAGCTGCAGATATAGCCTTACCAATGGATGCTGTAACTATAGATGTCACACGTGTGGAGGTCGCTCTGCGATTCCGCTTGGCTACTATAGCAATATATTGATCTTCCGCGGGTGTTGTAACCTATGCGCGACCACCTACGGGCCTTCGGACAACGGTCTGTGTGGTTTGGAATTGTTTTTACAAACGTGAAATTACAGAATGATGAACGCCGAAGAAAAGAGCAACATCTGTGATCGACTGTCCTGCTTCTATGCGCCCCACAGCACGCCAGCGCTTAGAATCTTCCATTCGTTTTCTGGAAGTCATAGAAACACGTATGTCTTGAAAACAAATTGTAGGAAAGTTTTAAACACCTTCTATCAGCACTTACAATCAGCTTCTGTAACCCTTCATAAAGCTGGCTTCTTATAAGACTGCCCTTTTTGCATATTTCTTGACATGAAAGCACGATTGGCTGTTACCTAACATATTTGCATATTTCCATCTACCTCTGCAGTGAATTGCACCCTCTTCAGTTCTGATTGGCTTCCGGAAATTAGCATTTTCCTCTCTGTGCTTACCTTTTGGAAGTGAGTGTATATGCTAAAAGTTTATGTGAAGAGCTTGAAATTTCTTTTGAACCCCCAAGACGAATCAGGAGGAAGCATATATTTGGCGACGGGAGTAAAGATGTTCAGTTATCGTACGAAGATGACTTGAGGCGAACAATGTGTTCTTCAACAGACAGTAACTGCTGAAATTCGAGAAAGATTCCAACAGTTGCAGAGTCTAGCGCAAAAATATGCTTTTTAAGGCCTGAAGTGATATTGAGCATAGACGAACTTAACTTAGATCAAGCTTCTCAAGACATTAATAAAGAATTCCAATTTGAGCGCGTACGTCTACAAGCTTTCGTAGCTGCAACACATCTAAGCTGTAAAAAAGAACTCATTAAATCCGGCTCCTCTCTGGGTTTTTTTTTTAAATATATTATCGAGTCCAAACTTGAAAATAGCTTACCAAAAATTGTCATAATGTTGAGAATTTTTTTAACATCTGCCATCTGTAATGCCAGTTGTGAGAGAAGCTTCTCTAAGCTAAAATTAATCAAAAATTATCTCAGATAGACTATGTCCACGCTAAGGCTAACAAATTTAGCTATTCTGGCAATTGAACATGACATACATATTGATACTGACAATTGTATAAAAGATTTTGCTATGAAAACAACACAAAAAGTGCATTTTTAATCAATAAAAAAAATTACCAGCTGATTTTTTAAAATTCTCTAATTGTCTTGACTAATAATTAAAATAGAGGCGATAAATTTCCGGTCGGCCCCAAGGTGGCGAAATCCCATGCTACACCACTGCCTACATGGACTTTTTTTTTTATTCAGATACGTATCTCAACATTTCTCTTCAAAATTATGCACATATCAATTTCGGTTTTTCATGTAAACTCATGCATATTGTAATTTGCTTTTAACTAAGCATTACATTACAAAATGAATTACACAACTTGGTAATTAAAAATTTTTATCATCAAATTCAAATAGTATGAACTCACTTTCAAGTAATTTGTCACTTGACGATTGCATTTATTGTTCCAAAATGGAATATAGTTAAAATTCTCACTCAAACATTTAAAAATTCCCTTCACCAAAATAACAGACATAATCCCAGTTTTAAAAGGTATAGATTTATTTGGATTTATATTTCTATTTAGATGAAGTTTCGATACATTTTTCTTTCATTATTGAACAGTTGTGTGAACTAGCTTAAGTATCTTATTTTTCAAGGTAATGATAAAATTCTGAATTTTGCATTTCTTCTCGTACACCATACTTAATTATAGCATAATTTTTACAAGGTAATAAATATATAATTTCATAATTTTCTAAAGCAAACTTTTTGTAAAGAAGACTATTTCAAAACATATTCTGGCAGGCTTGAAAAATGAGAATATATAATAATTTAAATGTGTATTGCTTAAGCATTTTTCCATCCATTCCATATTTACACTATAAAAATTGCAACTGAATTGTAGAATATAATTATAGACATATATTTTTGTACTAGCTTCAGAATCATCAATATCACTGAATTTCAAATTGTATTTAACTATCTATTGAATGCATTTTACAAAAACTAGCCTTTTTTATGGAATCTTATACTTAAGATTTACACTTCCGAACAAAGCCACATATATGCAGTGCTCTATAGAATTTATATTTCAAAGTATATAATACATTGTAATTTTAAACAAAAATGTATTTTCTAAAAATTTATTCGACTTGAAAAGTGTTTTTTTAATAAAATTGTGTAATTTACTGATTTTACCATTTAATATACATTAGTTTCCACATACTACAACTAATTGTTTGTATTTTTATATAACTTAATACAATATCAATAATGAATTTCTATTAGTTTTCTGAATATTTGGCAATAAAATCAGATCATAAACATATGTTTATGCACAAATATCTAGGTCATAGGTTCTCAACGTGGGCAATAACACCTCCTTGTGGGCGTTTGAGGCTTTCAGGGGGGCAGTAAAAGACCAAGAGAAAATTAGGGGGCACTAAGAAGGCACGGAGGGGCTTGGGCTGATTAACCAAATATAGTCTAAAAAAGACTACAAAAACATGATGATTATGTACTGACAAAAGTACACTTTAATACTGCTTACCTTATATTGATTGTATGTATTTAAATTATTTCTATTTCACATTTACGAAAATTCACATATTTCGTTAGATCAGGAAGTGAATGAAAAACTTAAAGATTACATTATATTGAATGATATAGTGCATTTTAATTTCTGTAGTGCACTTGTTGGCTTTGTAAGCAGCAGGGAAAATATTTCATCCACTGCATTTCATCATGTATATTATCCAAGAAACATAATTAAATATGTTAAACAGGAATCAACGTCTGATTCTTTAAAGGCTGAAACTGTCAATTTATATTTATTTTGAAGGCAATAGTTTATTATGAATTACTTTGTATCATCAAAACACTTGCCTGTCCTTATAACAGGTAAGCTAAAACTTTTATTCCACTCCTTTAAATGAAGAAGAAATTCAGTAAGTGTTGCAATTCCAACAATATGACTAAAATATATAATATTGCACATTTAAATATATTTGTGGAAATAGCTATTTCAGATTCGCAAGTACAAAAAATTGGGCTTTAGAAAAAAATTAAATTAAAAAATATATTCTATTAGCAATAGAATATTTTTTTAAAATTTAACTCTTGTTTTCACCATGTATTATGTACACTCTTATTCCTCTAGAGTGGGAGGGGAGGTATCGAAATATTCAGTAGAAAAGGGGACAGTATCAAAATATTCTCTAGAAAAGGGGGCACCAGTTCAAAAAAAGGTTGGGAAACTATGATCTAGGTTATCCCTTAATGTTTACTTTCAGTGTCATTACACTGATGTGACTGAGTATCTTTTCCTGAAGTAAATTTAATCACACATGCTAACTTCTTTTATAGGTATTTGAAATCTTACCTTATAATACTAGCAAGTCTTTCTTAAACAAAATTATCATAGAATTTTTTAAAAATTGTTCTTTTCCTTTTAATATCATTGTAGCTACTCAGTGATGCACACAAAGGGGTTCCAAGGGTCTTGAACCTCCCTTTATTGCCCTTGATTATAATCCTATGTATATAGTATGTAAAATTTAAATATTTGTTATTTATAATTTATTTTATAAATTAAGTCAAATTATTGTGATTCAATAACTTATTTTTTACTGTTTTGACAAAATCAAAAGAATATGTTTGACAGTGTACTAAGGTATGATACAAGAATGGTTGACTTGCGACCCTCGATCCCCTCTTGAAAAATTCTAGAGTGTGTGTCACTGTAGTTAATTATTATTATATCTCTACTGTTTTTTCAAAAGAAACAAACATCACTAAAGATTTGTTATTAACTGACAAAGCACAAAAATATGCAGTTCAAATGTTTTTATTTTAAAGCAATAACTATACACAAAAATCAAATAAAAATGGCCTTCAACAACTCGGCTAAAGATCTTATAAAAAAGAAGTAAAACAAATTAAACAATAGCAAGAAAATCAAACATACTTTCAAAGATAGCAAGAACATTGGCAGTTAACAAAAGTGCTGTGACAATGCAGTATTATGGGAAAAAAGAAATGTCTTTAAAATAAATATATCTGAAACATATATACTTTTATTTACATTAATATTTCATTCTATATACAAGTGAACATTTATGCTTCTGATATAACAAATTTCCATAGGCAGATTGTAATAGATAAATTTTTACACAAGATCTATACATATTCTACTTTTATTTAAAATATATTTGTATGAATTTAAAATTTTTTCCCCAGAAGGTTTGAATAGTATAAGTGCATTAAAAACACAGAAATACACTTAGAAATCTGGAATAAAAAGTTCAGATTGGAAAAAATAACTCTTTTCACACAGCACCTATGTAAGTTGAACTTTGTCTCACAATAAAATATTTTTCTAACTTTAAAAGAATCTCATTTTTAAGTATAAAAATACAAAATACATATATACTTCAAAATCAAATGTCTTCAATAAAGCACAGTGAAAATTCAATTTCCTAAAACATATTTAACTATATAAGAAAACATTTTCACTCACAGGATGCAAAATCATATTTAAATTATCATGCATCCTGATTGTTTCTATTTAAAAAGAAAATTGCATAGTACTTGTATATTGTATCACATTAATATAACACATATAAAACTGGAATTTTTTATAGACCTATGTTATACATAGATACACATTAGTTGTTGCCCTTATATGAATTAATAATCTTCTTAATAAACAAAAATTGAAATGTTGCAAGAAAAAAAATAAACCATGAATATGCATATACTTATTTCAATCTACCATGTGTTTCACAGTTCAATAAAATTTGACATAAAAATATTACCCAATATTTTTCATAAATGCAGTTAACCTAATAGCACAGTGAAGAATAAACACTGATACTTATAAAAGAAATCATAGTCTATAAAACAAATATTAAATTGTACACACATATTAATTAAAAAAGAAAGAAAAATCTATACTTAAAAACTTTTTTTTAAAAACAATGCATAAAAATGCTGGAATTCTGAAAAATATTAAAATGACTGTGTTATATTTTAGTTTTAAATTTTTATTCCAAAAATAAGGGGGAAATTTAACATCATAGTCAAAAGATTCTCCGAATAAAGTACAAAATTAAGTAAATATGCATAAAAACTGAGTTTTCACCAGCTCTATATCTACTATATGAAGTAAATATATACATACTAAAAACAAACAAAAAACACACAACACAGTTAAACAGAATAAACTGCATACTTGATTTTAAAAATGGCATTTAAATTAGAATATCAGAGAAGCTTCACTCAAATCTTTAAAGAAAAAATAAGTATCAATAACAGTAATTCCAAGAATTTTTTTTAAAAACAAAATTATTCTATACAAGAAAAGCATTACAATATTTATGAAATGATTACAACTAAGAACTGCACATAATTTACTATTAAGCAATATGCAATCAAGATTAAATTTGATATTGTTACATATAAATATATCACATTATCTAAGTAAACACTCCAATCAAAGATATTACAATGTGTGTGACCTATTTTTAAATACTATTCAATTAGCTTTTATAAATCAAGATTAGAGCAATAATTATGGAAAGGCAGATACTTTTCAAAGAGAAATTGTCGTTTTCTAGTATTTTAATGGATATATTAGATTGTGTCCATGACTTCAAGTTGACTTTTAAGCAAAAAGAGACCTAGAAGAAAAGAGATTACACATTGAAACAATTATCATAAAATAATTCACACACACAAAATAAAACATCTTTAGAACAAATATTGCAATACAGGAAAAGAGCTAATACTTTTTTTTAATCCCGAAAATTATCAACTTAAAAATAATTATTGAAGAGGAGTAGCATACTTTAATACATACAACAAACATTTAACAGTCAAAAATTTTAAAAATAAGAACAATTGGCTTCAAAATTGGTATTATAAATTTTCTCAATGTGTGAAAACCGTAGGATATCCATTTATTATATTTAAAAGGACTTTCTCATCTTTCATTAGGTGGAAAAAAGGTATTTATTAAGAAACTATTCACATAAAACAATGCATAATAAATTATCTATTAAAGTAATACATAAGAAATGCTATATAGTATTTGATATTCATTGAAAATTCTTAACAAAATTTTTGAATGAGAATTTATTTTATCAATGATTGATAGAGAAGTTGTCTAAATGTTAGTTTGCCAAGAAACTGGGAGAAAAATAGTTGATTGAGTCACAAACACAACATACAATAAAACAATAGCCAAATGCAGGGGGTGAAGAATACACTGCTAATATATTTAAGAAACTTAAATTTATTTTTGAAATATTAATGAATTTTTTAACATGAAAATAATAAAATGTTTGGCAAGTATTTTGATACATTACTTCTATGCTAGGTTCAATGGCAGCAACTGAAATTTTTTGGATGCTAATCAGATAATTTGTTTCTAATTTCACACATACTGCCCTTTATTCTTAAAACTAATTGTTCAGAAATATAGGTGTTTACAGTAACGACATAAGTAATGTACTATTTGTAAAATGGGGATTTTTTTTCCTTGAAAGATGTATCTCATAATAATCCAGTTAAGAGACATTATCAAATAAATATCTGTAACAAATCCAAAAGAAAGGTTGCAAATCCTTAGTTGTTCCCAGAATTATGTTTGATTAGCATTTTAAGATGCATGGGTGTGTTTGCTTTAATTTGTGGTATCTACATTTTGAATTTCCGTTTGAAGCTAATACAGTTTGAAACATTATGTTCATTAGCTGATTCTGATGACACGTTTCAACTAAAAAAAACCATCAAGTCTATTAAAAATCCTAAATATGTAAGCGAATTTTCACCTAACTCTGGCATAACTTATGCTAGATTCCATTGCAAAAAAGCACTTTTGAAAATCAAAAATCTTTTCAATGTTTTATTTTTATTTAATCATCATGCTTTCAAAAATTAAATGTGTATTAATAATTTGTAAAAGGATTCTTGGATAAAAAATTACTCATTATCTAGGCTGTTATAAAATTTATTGCCAAGACAATCTTCATCACAACTTACTTTGTAGAACTTTGCATTGATACATTTCCTCATCGCACAAATTTTGGGAGATAATTGTCACTATCTTACATCTTATTTTCAACAATTCCATATATTTTATTTATTATCACCAAAACATTGTCTGTAGCTAAACCAGATATATTTACTGATTCATATAAATTTGATTTGCGTCTTTTAACCCTTTCAGGAGGACAGACGCAAACACGCGCATACCACCACGGCTGGAGGTCTTTGTGTATAGTTAAGCCTAAATCAATGTAATCGGCATACAGATGTCAGAAATATCATTATCATAAAACTTGCAATTAACAGAACAATCATAGCATATTATTTGTCAATATCACTACCTCTTAGATTCTAATTTAGAATCAATTTTGCATCATTCTGATATTCCAAGTTCAGTTAAACCTTTTTGATGCTTCAACCTCGTAAAAGAAAAAAAAAATTTTGTCTGCCAGATCTAATAATTCGTTAAAAACTACACTGCAAACCCGAACCAAATGCTCCTAGCAAAAATAAATCTCTTACCTTCACCATAAACAAAAGCCATATGTTCAATTGAAGAGCAGTCATAAAGCATTCAATTCAGAAACATTCCCTTTCCCACGAATGTGAACATGGAAATAAACCAAAAACCATGTATGTGAGTAATATTTCTCTTATTTCGAGAAGGTCAGATCTACATGTATCTCAAACCTTATGGACATATAATGCCATCTATTGCCAAAAAATTGAGCTTAAAAAACGTTCCAAGTGCGTGACACATGTATGTGACGCTAGGCAGCTGTCAAGTGTTTCGAGCTGGCACGGATACGTGGCATTCACCCCGAAGGGGTTAAAGTTCAAAGGCAAAACATTTCGTTAGTAATATTATGCTTGCCAAAAATATAAGCTTCTAATAAAAACTACCAACTGAGCAATAATAACAGCAACTACAATTTCATCTATAACCATAACATAAAATTTGAAATTAACAGCTCTGAAGTCTTCAGACTTCCAGTTTCATCATTTTCCTGTTTACAATTTGCCAAGAAACTAATTTTTAAACAAGTTCTTTTCAACAAGATAGATGACATTTAATATACCTTTGTAAATTGCTTAGCAAAATTAATTATTATATCAATAATCTTTAATATTATATCAATAATCTTCTTGCTTATCAAACTGCCACAAACAAATGTAATGCCTATAATTTTCTATAATATTCAGCTTAACTGTGTTTAAAATTACAAACTGAAAGTCATACATTGCACTCAAGACATTGTACGATGTATTCAGTGTGCCTATTGTACTTAGACATTTGTTGCATGATAAAAGTAGAAAGCAAGGGCATTAGCATATTAACTATTCCCCATGCACAACAATTTTACATAAACCATATTATAGAACATATGCAGAGAAATAAATGCAACCACTCTTGAGAATTATTTTCCGAATATCTCATCATAGTACAGAATGTATTAAATTAAAACATTCACTTTCAAATTGATAACAGCTGTATTTATTATGCTATAAATTTAATTTTTAGTAAAACTGTATTCAGAATTATTTTGAGCTGAGGTTGTACAAACCAATTCAACAGTTTTAAAAAAAAAACACACATTTTTGCTCATGTGAATTATACATTTGTTCACAGATATTTTAATGAAATAATTACTATAATTAATCGCATGCTGGAACCACAAATAAAACTATCAATATTTTATTAGACTAAATTAAAACTAAATGAACTAAAATAAGATTATTTGGGATAATTTGCAAATTTTTAGTAACTTATATGATGTCTGAAACAAAACCAACTATATGGGTGAATATTTTAACATTCAGATAGATTTTAACCACACAAAAGTACAAAATTTTAATTACAATACACTGAAAATATGTTTGAAAATTTAGATGTTCCAGATTAATAATACCTGGATAAAAATGCAAACTATAATCTTTTCTACTTTATTTCCTTGAATAGTTTAACAGATCCTTATAAATTAGAATAAAATAGGTACAGAGTAAATCTAATTATAAGTGTGATGCACATCCTTCACCCATTCAGGATGAAGGACGCAAACGCAAGCATACCGCCAGGGCCGAAGATTTCTATCGTGATTGTCACTCACAGGCCGAAGGGTTTTGTGTAGTTAAACCTAAATCTACAAAAATACTGAAATATAAATGTGTTGTTCAATATTGTTCTGCATATTATACGAATAACATATGCTTCATATATTTCAAAATAATATACTTAATTTACTTCAGCTTCTTTCTGTTTAAGTACAAGTTTTTAAACATTATATTGTCAGTATTTGTAAAAGCTGACCTTGTAAAAAAGTAAGAAAAAAACAAATTTTATCTACCAGATCTTATCCATAAAAAACTAGACTGTAAACCCAAATTAAATGCTTTAGCAAAGGTAAATCTCTCATCTTCACTATAAACAAAAACCACATGTTAATTTCAAGAGCAGTTGTAAAGCACTCAATTTGGAAACATTTCCTTCCCCTTATGTTTATAAAACAAACAAAAAACGTGCATGTGAGTAATATTTCTACCATTTTGAGCAGAAGATCAAATCTCCATATACTTCAAATCTTATGGATATACAATGCCATCTATTGCCAAAAAACTGATCTTAAAAAAATGTTCCTGGTGCTTGGCATGCCCGCGAG
This sequence comes from Trichonephila clavata, assembly GCA_019973975.1. Lineage (NCBI taxonomy): Eukaryota > Metazoa > Arthropoda > Arachnida > Araneae > Nephilidae > Trichonephila > Trichonephila clavata. The sequence continues at coordinate 43,478 of BMAO01003219.1, read as the reverse complement.
TCCTGTGGAGGGAGAAATACGCTACCATGCGCCATGAGTCACTCATTAGCCGACAGTGTTTCATGCCGGCACGCATATGGGACGTTCATCCTGGGGGGTTAATTTTGTATAAAAAATTCGGACTTAAGAACTTGTTACAGTAACAAAAGTATCCAAAAAGGGTATTTTAAAAGGAATTCTGTGATTTTTTTTTATCTCCCTTCAAAAGTTGGGCAAGTCATTGATACAAAAATGTTTTAAAACATAGTATAGTAATAAATGTTGAAATAAGTTATCCCCCCCCCCCACCCTCAAAATTTATACTGTACTCAACATATGTTTTTATGTTTAAAAGAAAAATTAATTTTCCTTTTAAATCATGTTTTTTTTTTATTAAAAAAAACTCAGTTTTCATACACACCTATACATTTATTGAAATTCATCATCTGAACTAAGAAGAAGAATTTTTTCACCATACTGCAAAGGAACTGGAGCAACTTGTGCATTGGCTGTGCTACCACCTTTTTGTCTATCAACACTGCTCTGATCTACACTACCATTAGCTGCTTGTTCTCCACTCATTCCTGGCAATGGAGGTGGAGGAGCAGTATACTGAGTGTATTGTTGATACTGAGGGTGGAAATTGTGAATAGCATCATTCATAATGTCTTTTGGATTGATAGTCTCCTGTTAAAAGTTTAAAAGAATGTTAAATCATACGAGTTATAAAAATATTTGTTACGTATTTGAATGCTCAGATTAGTATGTAAGTATGTACTGGATTAGAAAAACCAAAATCAGGACCTTTCCATTCAATCAAAATTAGTTTAAACAGAACAAAAAAAAAAAAGAAACTGCATAATTTGAAGTATAAATAGAGAAATATACATGATAGAAATCTAACATGCTTCAATAATATACAATTATATTTTCCTTCATTTAAACTGAAAGATATATTTATATTGAAGCCCAGTGGCTGAGTGGTTAGTGCATCGCGCTTCCATACTACAGGTCCGAGGTTCAAACCCCAGGATGGGCAAGGTTGACTCAGCCTTTCATCCCTTCAGTGGGATGATAAATGATTACCAAGCTTGATTGGGAACTTAACACTGGGGGGTTTCAGGTCAGTCTGACCACCTGACTGGAAAATCTGTTCATGCACCTCAGGGCCCAAGGTCATGTCTATTGAGTTGGGCACAGTAGGCCTTGGCCCTCATGGGCTGTTGCGCCACTGAGTTAAGTTATATATTTATATTAACTTATACTTCTAAAGACTTTTGGAAAAAAATGTTGTCTCTCATCCAAATGCAATTTCAATTTATTGAATATATAATATCTAAGGGCCATAATGATGTAGTGATTGATGATTTAATGAATGATTAAAATTTCATAGTGAAATCAGTTATGTACCAGGTATATATATATATATATATAGCATGAGTTATTTTTTATATCAAAATACTGATATATATGTTCACTAAAACTTAAAAGCATTCAATATTCTTTAGATTTTCATTTCACAGCAGAATATTCTGTGAATTAATACATTTATTTATGTTATGTTATAACTGATCTTGAGGTGTATAATATAGCTCAGGGGTCAGCAACCTTTTAACTGTGGCATGCCAAACCAAACTACCAATATGATTCAGTGTCCCACACATCAGGACATATTTGAAACAATTCGATGCATGCAAAGTTAGAAAAAAGAGGTCAATAATATAAGTTTAAAATTTTATTACAAATCAATTTTGCATCATATAAATATATTTCTTAACATAAAATTGAACTATTTATAAAATATAACTATTTATTCAGCATAAATAAAAAATTAAAATTTTGCACATGTATCATGTATTTTTAAACATTTATTAAAATAAGAATTAGACAACATAAAATGTAAGTATTCCCTTTCATTAGAGTTAAATAAAAAAATTTTAATTTTAATGCGAACCTAGTGCTTGTGCCGCTCTACACTTCATATTTCAAAATCATGGGTATAATTTGGACTTTCAGTTTAACATGATTCTGAATATTCAGTTGCTAACAACTTCTTTGTGGACTCAAAGTATTTTTTATATACTAAAAGATTTGTTCACTTAGATATATGTAGAAACAGCAATGACATTCAAATAATTTACAAAATAGCTGTAGATTTATAAAGCTATCTTTCAGATTTTTTTCTTAATTTCCTAAATGTCCACAATTCTGAAGATGTTTGTCAAAGAAAGTAAATTCCAAATGTATCAACTTCCATCCACTCAAAAATTGACAAATTTGTAGAGTAGCGTAGAGTGCCACCGAGAATTGCAATATTTTGCAAGAAAATACACATATTACAAAATATAGCAATGTGAATATGTCACTTATAATTAATAATTCAACGTTCCAGCAGCGACTTACTTTTAAACTACTGGAAATGCTCTGCATAGTTACTGATCTGCCATAACCATCAGTCTGAAATCCAGTCATATATACAGTGTAAGGAAAGGCACAGCGAAGTGCCAAAGATGCAAAAAACATTTCAATACAGATCAAAAAGTTTTGGTAACCAGCAGATACAGTTCCAGCGCTTGTACCAGGAACAGATGATATAACACCGCCTTTTTCTAATATAGCAAGAACAACACCTGAAAATAAAATTTCACTCATAAAAAAACTTTATCTTTAAATGGCAATATTCACATATGAAGTCTTAAATATACAAAATACAAGTGTTAAAAATTACTAAAAGTTTATGTTATTTTTTATATTATTTTTCATTTGAAGAACAGGATGAAAGAAAACAATTTTATAAAGTTTTACTGTTTGAAAATTGAATGTCTTCCTTAAAGAACAACCCAATAAGTTAAGCCAAAAGTAAATACAAGGAAGATGTACAGGGAGAGGAATTAAATAAATTACAAAAGAAATTAACAATTTATTATTTAATTTAAAATTATGAATTGTACATTTAATGGATCTTCTTGCTATAACTTTTGTTAATATGTTTTAATATTATGTAACATGGATGCATTTTAGTGTTTTCCAAGCATATATGTAACAAAAATCAAGCACAAGTCCACATCTACTAACATATGCTTAAAAACACATAAATTTATTGACAATTGTCTTAATTATGACAGTTGTTTACTATATACTTGGAGGGGGGAAAGTATACATCATTGAGGTGCTGTTAAAAAAAATTACAAGTGGTTTTTTCCCCACAAATTTAGTAATAGTGTTAATATGGTTTCAAACAGGTTTGCTAATACAGTCCCTCAAGAGTTGGCACCTTTTCTTAAAAATGTGGATAATCAGAAAATAACTTAACCTTTAAATTACAAATAAATACAAGCAAATATAAATCAGCTTTCTATGAAAGTATACATCATTTAATAATGTTTTATTTCAGTTTTGTAAATATAAATCTCTGATATTTAATTTCTATTTCTAATTTAAGAGAAAACTGATAATATATATAATAAATGAACAAAGAAATACTATGTACTATTTAAGTATGCATAAGCACTTACCTTGCCAAAAAGAGAGGAAAATTACAGATTTTATTGTACAGAATTTCCACACTGGTTCATATGGAGATAAAAGTTCTTTAGTAGCAAAATAAAATAAAACAAGTCCATAAAGAGCCAATGTAATGCTTATATTGTAAATGATTGTTATATAGAGGTAACCACTGTCAGGCCTGTTTAAAAAGAAAGAATTTTTATTTCAAATTTGAAATAAAAATGGGCAAATAATTTTTTTTTATAATCTCAGATAAACACAATTATTATTCAGAAACAAAACAAACATTCAACACTTAAATAATAGACTTCTTTGATTTGTAACGAGTTCTATTCGGGCTTCTACTAATCCTCTAGGGAAATACTCTTTTTAACTGTGATATTAGTTTAAAAATGCTTTCCACAGAGATGACTTGTTTTTATGCAAATAAAAACTTCAATTTAAGTGCCAATCATTGAGCAGGCGGGGTAATGGTTAAGAGTTGATCGTAAGCAAGTGTTAGTGACTAGTGGTCGCACATCATATTACATATAGAAGAAGGATTCACTGCAAAGTGGAAGACACCCACTTTATCGCTGAATGAGCTATGAAGCTGAAAGCTGGATCGCACAAGAGATTAAACCAGATAAGTGCTTTTCATATATTTGATATATGACTTAGGGTTAAAGTCATATTGCTCCTGTGGCAGTGATACCTATATAAGCTAGTAACAGTCAAAGGACTGAATTGATCATTTTGGTCCAGTGGTATGGTACGTGCTTACAGACCAGAAGGTACTGAGTTCTAACCTCCTCATTGGTGACCTTGATGTTGAACAAAGAAATACGCAACCTTCATGCAGCTGTCGTAGTGCGATCTACCCACCACAAGAGTAACCAAAAGCCATCAGATGCACGTGAGACAGCAAAGCAAGTCCCCCTCAGACACACATGACACGGCAAAGAAAGCCCTCAGACACACATGATGCAGCAAAGCAAGCCATCAGATACACATGACACAGCAAAGTAAGCCATCAGACGCACGACGCAGCAAAGCAAACTGTCATACACAGCGTGCGTAGCAAAGCAAATCGTCACACACAGTTGACGCAACAACACACACGCTCACCATAACAACGATATTGTTCGTTTGCCTACCAATTCACTGGTAAGGGGCAGTGATATCTATAAAAGCCAGTAACAGTCTCCGGACTGGAAGCAATCAGGGTATATTCAATATAACACACATAGGGTTTTTTAGAGTCAAGCCGGAGCCTCTAAATAAATCAAAAATGCCTCCTCAGTGCTATAGATGCCAGGAGTTTTACCATCACTCTAGGTTTTGTAATAGAGCACCTAGATGTCTTAAATGCTCAGGGGGTCATCTCACCTCTGATTGTAAGAAAAATATTAAGGCCCCAGCTAAATGCGCAAATTGCAGCGGGCCGCACCCTGCAAACTATTCAGGATGCCCCAAGAATCCCCATAACAACACAAACAACAAGAGGAATCAAACAAAGAAACCAGCCCGACAGGTGAACACCGGCGCACGCGCCCAGAACACCACACCACCCCAACAACTGTACTCGGCTGCAGTTAAGAAGAACACGAACCAAGAATCAGTTAACACAGCTAGTTTGATGTCGCAGATGGCACAGATGATGACGCAGTGGGGACAAATGTTGTCCATCCTCCAAACTAAAATTTAAAACCAAAATTCAATAATCACGCGAATAGTAATTCTCTCAGGTTTTTTAGCTGGAATGCTAATGGCTTGAAAAATAATTTGGAAGAACTTAAAGACTGCATTTTAGATTATCATCCTGACTTAATCGGGATCCAAGAAACACATCTTCGTCCTTCGGACAGAGTTAGCATTCCAAATTTCACTTGTCACAGAAGTGACCGCACAACACACAGAGGAGGGGGCACTGCTCTCTTTGTGAAAAACTCAATCAGACACCACGCCATTATTAATAACTCTAACACCTTTGAAAATACATCGGTGGTCATACAAGCAGGGAACAACACCAAAATTACTGTGGCGTGTATCTATAGACCTCCACACGGCTCCATTAATACTACGGAATTCGATGCAATTCTCAACCATAACAACAAAGCCTTTCTATTCGGTGATTTCAACGCCAAACACCCGAACTGGAACCCAGGCAGGGCATGTACAAATGGTAGTATACTATGCAATTGGGCCCTTGGGTCTGCATTGAATATTATCGCTCCCGACACTCCAACTCATTTCAACACCTATCATACTAGCAACATTTTGGACATCGGCTTTGCAGCTAATCTGTCTCACACTGATGTTTTTACAATTAATACTCTTAGCAGTGATCACGATCCAGTTATCTTTGATATTGCTATTACTAATGTGTTACCAGAAATACTCAGAACTTTAAAAACCACAAACTGGACTAAATATCAAGATATAGTTTATCACACCATACCCGGTAACCCCACGATAGATGATCTGGACTCAGCCGTTCAAAATTATACCAGTATGATTGCTAATGCTCTTTCTGCTTCCACTTCCACTAGATTAATTAACACACCTCACCTTCGCCTTCCTGACAACATAAGAGAGCTCATTAGGGCTAAGAACAGATTTAGGAAACTCTGGAATCAAACCAGATATCCACCATACAAACGTGAAGTAAATGCTCTCATTAGACAGATCAGGATAGAAATCGACCAACATAAAAACAGGACCTGGAAAAATTTCTTATCTACTTTAAATCCCCAGGACAATTCTCTTTATCATTTACATAGAAAGATCACTAAAAAACATACTGCCATCCCACCCCTCCATGGTTCGAGTGGGTTGGTATATTCAGATTTCGATAAGGCGGAGGCTTTCAAAGAGACACTTGAAGTCACTTTTCAGGAAAATGCCGAACCTTATAGTGATGACAAGATCGAAGAAGTCGAAAATTTAGTCTTTGACTATTTCGACAACTTCACAACAGACACACCACCTCCACTCACTTCTCCTTCTGAGGTACGAGGCATCATTAAGAAACTGAAGAATAGAAAAGCTTCTGGTCCAGACCAAATTCCCAATATCGCTCTTAAATACTTAACTTTAAATGCTATCACACATCTTACTAAGATTTACAATCAATGCCTCATTAAAAATCACTTTCCTACACCGTGGAAGCAAGCAAATGTAGTCATGCTGCCTAAATTAGGGCAAAATAACACGTTTCCACAAGGCTACAGACCAATTAGTTTATTAAACGCCACTGCTAAGATTTTTGAACGAATAATTTTAACGAGAATACAAACGCACTGCAAAGCCATAGATTGCATTCCCCCTGAACAACATGGTTTCAGGGAGGGCCATTCCACGCTACACCAATTGATACGAGTTACTAACATTATTAATGAAGGTTTCGCTAGCAAATTATACACTGTCGGTGTCTTTCTTGATGTCAAGAGGGCATTCGACAAGATGTGGCATGATGGCCTCACATACAAATTAATTAAACTCAACTTCCCTGGGTATTTAATTAAAATTATACATAATTATTTACGAAACAGAACCTTTCGTGTTCGCGTAAATAATGACTATTCAAATTTTGGTGCTTGCCAAAGCGGCACCCCCCAGGGTAGTACCCTTTCACCGTGTTTGTACAACATCTACACTCACGATTTTCCACACCACCCCACAGTTAGTACCTGCCTGTTCGCGGATGACTCCGCGGTGTTAACACAGGGTTCTCAGCTCAGTTACTCATTAAAAGCTATACAAAGATTCCTAGATACTTTAGAAAATTGGCTTACAGATTGGAGAATTGCAATTAATGTTGACAAATCTCAAGCAATAGTATTCCGGAAGTGGGGGGCCATCGACCCTCCCTTCCAACTCACACTTTTTGATGACTACATACAGTGGGCTCCGGTGGTAAAGTACCTGGGCTTACACTTAGATAGTAGACTAACCTTCAGAAAACACATCGACTATCTCGCAGATAAATTCTGGGGAAGAATTCATTTGGCTATTTCCCTGGTCGGGAAAAAGTCTCCTCTCTCCCTAGAAAATAAAGTCATTCTTTACAAGCAAATTTTGCGCCCAGTGATTACTTATGCAGCCCCTGTTTGGGGAGCTGCAGCCCCCACCCACATGAAAAAAATTCAAATTGTTCAAAATAAAATACTTCGCGTCATGACTAACGCACCTTGGTACGTTAGAAACGACGTGATACACTACGATTTACACATGGAGCCGATATCTAGTTTCATCACTAAGTTATCCAGGAATGTTTTTAGAACCATCGAAAATCACGATAACCCCATAATAAAAGCACAAACATTATTTACGTATCCACATCCTAAATTAAAGTATGCTTATGCCACTACAAAGTGGGCTTTGCCTCTTAAACCTCCATAGACACTACAAAAAACACTAATTTTATACATCTACAACACCAAATGCTCTAATGCGCCGAAACGGACTCTTAGTGAACTGTCACTGCCCGCCCGCTCATATTGGTTGCCTCCTCTTTTTTTGTTAGGTGATCGTTTTCCTTCCTTGCGCTTCCTCCCAATTTCTCCCCGGTTCGTCCGCCCTGCGCGGCCACCTCGGAGCCAGTTCCTCTGCCCCCCACGCCGGGGGTTACTTGATTTTTTATTTTTCTCTCATGGATTTGCTATTCTTTTCACACTGGGTAAAAGCGCTACGCGCTGTAGACCCGCAAATTCTAATTTTAGTTTAGTTAGTTAGGACTGGAAGTAAAGTGATCATTTTAGTCCAGTGGTATGGTATGTGCTTACGGAACCAAAGGTCACGAGTTCTATCCCTCACTCCTCAGGTTTTATTGTGAAAATGCATTCCCATAGTGTTAAAAGTCTAATAAAATTAGTCATTCTAATATCACGACCTCTGGGTAACGACAAATTGAATTAATATACCATGTAAGCAATAAAAAAATGAGTAAATAAAACCTGAACTATAACTGCTAACTTTAAAAAAGATTTATGTGAAATCTCTTCAGGAACAATTTTAATTCTTCTATCGTAAAATGATGCACCACAAGAGTAGTATTACCTTAAGAAAAATTATTCTTTAAAGGCATAATAAAATGCTAATTTTAAAAGTAAAAATGATACAATTTTTAATGCTAAAATAATGAAAAGTATTACATAATTTTTGAAAGTAGTTTAAGAATACTCTACCCTTTCAAGCACTCTTATCAGGACAAAACAAATTTTTCTTATTATAATCATAAATATTAAAATTAATATTCAAGTGTTTTTATATAAAGCAGTGATTCCCAAAGTGGTCTATATGGACCCCCAGGGGTCTATGACGACCTGCAAGGGGTCCACGGCAGGGGAAAAATAATTCGGGGGTCTATGAGGTGTAAATGAGGGTCTATGACAGCCTAAACCAGATTTTGACTTTAATTTTAATAGAAAATCTAATAAAGTGTAAACAATATTTACCTATTTAACAGCTTTATTTACTAAATTTACTGGCGTTAATTTGAAATTACAAGGCGACAGAATAAATTTTTTGTAAAAAGTCCATCATTTCAGTGTTTCTTGCCAGAATCAAGCTAAAGGAGTATATAACTGGACAACGTGAATTTTAACAGTTTCTCACTTTGTCACAATCTGCCAGAAAGTTGATGCTTTAATCTATGTTCAACATTTAAATGCCTTTTACTCAGGTTTTGAAACCAAGTTTGAGAATGCATTGACCATCGTAATATCACAGTAAGTAATGAATTCGTGTTGTCACACATTAAAAAACAAAAAGAAAAAATTGTCCGATTACAAAAGAAATTTATTTTAATAACCCTAACGAAGTTCTTAAAGTAAAGTTTAAAAACTAATGTCAGCAATTTTGGCTTTAAAAAGATATACCTGTTATTTTTTCGAATTATGGAACACCTTAAGAAAGTTTTAATTGCTTTTCCTAGAGAGGAGGAGTTTCAGCATGGTTGCCAATCTCCAAAATAAAAACAGGAAAAAAAAAAAGAAAGATTGATCCTACTAACCGAGGAGATTGAGGGTTAAACCTGAAAAGATTGAGGCCAAATAATAAAAATGTGTTATTGTGAAGCACCAGATTCATCCCACCCATTAAAAACATTTGTTTGTTTTTAATGGGTTTGATCAGTTATTTTATGTAACAATTATTTTATATATTAAATTAAAATTTAATTAACTAATTCACAGGTGTTTCTTAAGATTTAAACACACTAATTAACTCCAGTTAGAAACATAAAGCTTTTAAAATTAGTGTTACAGAAGCTGTCAAAAACATTTAAGTTGATAAATTTGCAAAAATTTAATATTAGGTAAGTAGGGAGGTAATTAGGTAAGTACACAAAACCGAAAAACATGGTAAGGGGTCTATGAGGCAAAAAAGTTTGGGAACCTATGATATAAAGTATTAAATTTTTCAAAAAATTTCGGTTTTCACTGAAAATAAAAAATATTAAAACCAAATCTATATATATATATACATAAGGAGACATTCTTCCAACTAGATTCTTCTTGAACTAATGATGATTTTTTATGAAGAACCTACTAAGGATAAACTTTCTATATTATTATAAATAGCTATTTATAGTTTGAATCACTTTTGAAATATGATACAACAAGAGGGGGGGGGGACAACAAATGCATAACTAGATGAAATACACATTACTGCATAAGAGTGGCATGATTTTAATAGCACTTGATTCTACGATTAAAATGTAAATTCCAGGATTGATGTTCCAGGAAAAAGTCTGTCTTCATTTAATAAAATAAGGTTTTTTTTAGGTCAGATATCAATTTTGAATAAAAATTGAAGATTTTATTCAGACAGTAAGCAAATATTTGCATTTTACCTTTTGTCCCAAACCTGAAGGTTATACTTTATTTTTTGTTTGCAAACTAGTAAAATCATGTTGCAAAGGAAATTAACAATTCCTTCAACGAGTACATAATACTTTAAAATACTTTCAAAGGGAAAACAATCAAAAACAAAAAATTATTACACACCAGAGCTTAAAAGTTCAATGAGTATATTAATCTCTAAAACTCTTTTCTGACAATCGAAGAAACATCTTGCACTTTTATCAAAAAATAAAACCAAAATAAAAGGAACATTAAAGTAAGATGACAACAAATTAGCACTTAAAAGTACAAAAAATCATATCATTAGGGTTACCCAAAGAATTCCAAAAAATAGATCATTATCGATTAACATAATGTCAAGAAAATCTAAAATCAAAGTTTTAAGAGTGGATCCAGTGGGTTGTTATACAAAATTTTATGTATGCAGGGACATTCTAGTTCTGAAGGTCAAGGAAGTAAAATTTTGTCCATACTGGAAATAAACTATATATTTGTATGAATTATAATGCACAAACAGACTATTATACAGAGAGATAGTGTTTAAATATTATGATTTAAAAAACAAACCTAAAATCTCCATCAGAGTATTTTCCAAATGGTTGTAATATTAATGTAATTACAGACATCAATGGCTTAACAGCACAAAATTGAAGAGTAGCCTACAGAGAAGTTTAAATTCAAATTAGTTTCACCAAATACAGAATGAAAAAGTATTTACTTTCTTTCTATGCAATATCAGTTTTGTTATACATTGGAGATCCATTAGTTTTAATTCAATTATTGGATAACAACATGGCATAAATTTTAATAAAGAATTAATTTTCTATGGATAATATATAATATTCAATTAAAGCATTGACAAAATTAAAATCTCAAAATCTTGTAAAATGATATGTGCTTAGCAACAAAAAAAAAAATATATAACATTCCCACATAAAACATATACATAAAGTGTTTTTAAATGAAAACTTCCAAAGAAAATTATACAAATACATAAACCACAATATAAGTTGTAAAACTTTTTTTAAAAAAATGACAAATTATGATTTCAAAATTTTGTTAAGAAAAGGCAACTGCATCCATACATGCACACTTAAACTTTTAAAGTAATTGAACTAATATTTGTATCACTAAAAAGACAATATTTTTTTCACATTATAAAGCCATTAAGGTATTCCCTTTAATACTTTTTCTTAAAACAAATATAACTTTTAAAATTCATAAAATAATAGTCAATGAACTCTCCCAATTAGAGGTCAAAAAGAATTAAGAAAATAAAACAGAATATTCAGTTTCTTCAAATTGTATTTACAATTACATACAAATAATGGAATTTTTAAACATTTAGGCACACATTTTTTATCCGAAGATTACAACATTGTACGAAAAAGTAAAAATTATCCTCACCTGTTTGCAGAACCTTAGAAAACCAATCGTATAGGTTTTTCCACTTAGACAACAGGTACCATACAAAAAATTAGACCTGAAAAAAGTGTATGAGAAATAAAATGTACTATAAACAAGAAACAAAATAAAACACTTGAATAACTGCACGTTTTAAAATCCTTCACAAAAATAATTATGAAAAATTGCCAAAAAAAATTTTCCCTTAAAAAAGAAGTTTTAAACTCCAGGTTTAAAGATAATTTTTATTCTGAGCAGAAAAAAAATAAAATTATATTTTTACCAAAGCTTTTTTGAAATTCAATTTATACATTAAAAATTACTTAATTACACCTTTTTAAAATATATTTGGCAGCAAGCATTTTATTTACAGTATACAGAAGTTCTTATATATATATGAGTTTTTATTTACAGTTAAAGAATGAACTATTCAATATGTGAACAAAAGGTAAAAAGGCATTTATTTTCAATTCAGACTTTATCTGATAAATTATATAATAAATATTTGTGTAGCATTATTAAAGGCTTTAATAAATATATAAATCTTTTCAAAGCTTTAAAAGTGCAAAATGCTTATAAGAGCTGACAATGGAAAGTAACAGAAATGAATATTTTATTGGTAAACAATTAAAGAGATCTTCTTAAATACTTAAGTCAAACAAACAGTCTCAGAACTCAAAAATAAAGGAAAATTTCCATGTACATCTCTAATTTATCTTTTACTCATAATAAAAAAATAAATTTTCTACCTCAGAACTAGTGTGAGAGGCACATCTAAACTATATAGGGCAAATATTAATAAATTTCAATCAGTTAAGGCAATAGATGGAGCTGTTTAAACAGTGATGTTCAGCAAAAAAAGTTCTAAATAGACATTGTGTAAAAGTACTAAATAAAATAGTGAAAACAAATAACATTGAATTATATGTGTGTATTTAAACTCCTCTGCAAATAATTTACAGTACTTACTTTATCGGCTGCCCACGGATTTCTGCCATTATGTTACTTTCTCCTCCAAGGTATTCATAACATAAACTCAAGAAATTATAAATCACAAATGCTAGAAGAAGGGGAAAAGAAAATATTTTCAAATATTACTGGAGTTAGAATATCTTTTTATAAATAAAATTTTTAAGCGAAACCTAGTACATGTAAAACAAACGAATAAAACTTAATCTTGATTTAAATCTATACTGAAAGAAAAAATACAAAGCAGGTGGTTCACAATTATTTAATTACCCTTTAATGTAAATGTCTGGCTTTGAAGATTCTCAGAATTAAAAACTGAACTAATAGGTTTTATTAAATACATTGAATATAGATACATAAATTATTTATTGAAACATTGAATGAATTGATAAAAAAAATTATTTTTAACATCATCAACATTAAATTAGTTCCATTCACCCACACTAGTTTTCCCAAGAAATTTTTATATTGAGCATCATTGAAGCCGACCATCAAAAGGTTGAGTTAAAAGTTTCATTTTGTTGCATTGTTCCTATGTTTGTGTTCAGCAGCTGGTAATGTTAATTCGTGTTTTATATTTGGTACACGATATTTCATTTGTCCATCAGAGATTAAATTTGCTGCTCACCTGTGCTTGATAGAATTTGTCTTTTTTTTTTAATGCAACCTTTTTTAACAAGTCTTTAATTTAGTATTTGAAGCCATCAGACAAGACAAATTGAATTTATTATAACCAATATAAATGCAAACATTTGTAAAAATTTTAAATGGACATTAATGAAGGCAAGGTATTGCCCAAATGGGTGAAATTCACACAAACTACAAATTTTAATTTCTTAAAATTGAACCAGAAAAAAAAAATTAAATAACATGTAAAATTTTCTAAAATTTGCAATGCGAAGGAATTAAGTGATGGATGAAAATTCATGAAAATCATTTTAAGGCAAATCATAAAATCTCAATTGATTGGGTCTCTGAAGCAACGCAAGGTTATAGGTGAAGGGCCTCATAATTTTGAACAGTCTAAGCGGTGAAAACATCTGAGCCCACACCCAACTATCACATTATGGCAATGTGAGAGCTTTGAGCCTTTACAGACTCAAAGTACATCAGCCCCTCTACATGGCAGATCTTTAGTGGTACCATGACTAGAACCCTTGACTCGACAAAAGCAACAATAGTCAAGAGTGAAACTACTTGACTACCATGGACACAATAAAAATCTTGGGAGTAGATTTGAAATTAAACCTCCTTCAAGTGTTAAACAAGAAAGGTATCTAACCAAACAACTGAAATATTGCAACAATATTCTAGGAGCTTTTTATCACGAAACATGGTGGTTATGAATGGCTTTTTACAATCCTGTAGATATTAAGTTCTTTACCTTTTTCTTTCCTAGCCCAAATGCCTATTAACATAGCATCTATAAAAACTGTACATGGTACTCTAAAATGACAAAATATTAAATTGATTCCAATACTTTTCTGTCGAAGATGAAGAAGGGATGATAGAATGATAAAATGAAAGGGATAATAAAATGATAAATTTTTAACATGTTGCTTTGTTTCAAATCCTGTATTCAGAAGTAAACCCCAATTTGTGTTTTATATTTTTCAAGCCATTATATTTCATTTGTTCATCAGATTAAATTTATTGTTCACCTATGCTTGATGTGGTTATTTCTTGTATTTCTTTTTTAATGGAATACTTAGCAGTCCTAACATTCTCAAAGGTCTATGGATCCCAGTTAAAGAATCTCTAACCAAATACGTTAATAAATATTTTGTGTGATGACTTACTTAATTTTTTTTTTAAATAATAAGAATTCATGTACATTTTAAACACATTAAAAACATAAAGTTACAGATAAAATTCTTAACAAAACTAATGTTCTTTAAGAAATAATCAAATAATTTTGTTTCATTAAATAAATCATGTAAAAAGGTATAACTGCTTTAAAATATTAAAAGATCTAAAACATTCAGAATCACATACTAAAGAAAACTTTAGGTAGCTTGAAGAATTTAAGAAAAGCAAGAAGTTTACAGACCACAAGCACTTCATTTATTAAAAAGAAAACTAAACTTATTTTAAATGAGATTATGTGTAACCAAATGACTTCAATTGATTTTTGTATTGAATTTATTTGCAATTTTCTAAATATAGTATCTAAATATAATGCAAACACATAATTACCTTCATACCAATTCCTAACACTATCAAAATATATATAGTACATATCATGAAAGAATAGTAAAGACAACCAAGAATCAAAAGCATATATGGGTACTATAAACAAAATTCGAACAATCCATCGTTGCTCTGCAGGACTTGTGTAATAACATAAATGTAAGTAAATCTGGAAAAAATAAAAAAATGTTACTACAGGAAAAAATCATTTTTTTTCTTTTACTTTAATAAATAATTCAATATTAAAAGTTTAAAAATATCGTCTTCCACTCATATTACATAACAATGGTGAAAAGATAGAATAACAACTATTATGCATACAAATTGCTAACAGAAAGAATTAATTCAATTATAGATGAAAAATTACATTTTTATTTTACAAAACAGAGTTATTAGTGACAACTTATTTAAATAAAAAATAATTTTGATTTTTAAAGAAATACCAGTTTTCAGAGAAAAAACTCATTTTATTAATATGCAAGTAAAACAGATTACTAAAAAAGGCAAAAAAATTTAAGTAAATTTTACAATTTCTTACTTTATATCAGTCATACAGCATTTAAACATACTGAAAATTAAGTAATAGATACATAAATACAAAAAAGCTATATTATAAAAGTTTTCAACCTTTTGTATTTTTGCAAATGCTTAAAATCAGGAATGTTTTCAAAAAATTGCATCATATTTGAATATATACTAACTGAAATATAAGGTATTGTTCAGGAATTGAATGGGTATTTTAAATAAAACTTTGAATTTAAGAGTGCTCAGCAATTGAAAATACACATTTAATGAAAATGGCATATCAAAAGAAGAATTGGTAATTGCAGTGTACCAGCAAACTTCTGTCTAAAAATTTTTAATATAACTCATATAATATATAGAAATATTGGCAATTAAAATTGAAACCTGTGTGTGTGTAACATCTATATCATAAATATATATGCTCTACAGTCTCAATATATCTTAATAAATTTTCTCTCTTGAGTCACCATTTCATTCTTTTTTATATGCGTAATTTTAACCTTCATTAGCAAATTTAGAGATATGATAGCATGTCTAGGTATAACAATTATTTGTTGAATAAATAATACATTCCAATTTCACACTTTTCAATATTACTGAACCAAAACATGATGCAGTACATAAAGCATCTATATTAAATTTAACAGCATGTTCTTTATTTTATTCTGGTTCTCCCTACACTTATAATTACAGTCAACCTCCATATTACAAACCTCTATATTGCAAATTTTTCTATAAAGTGAACTTTTTCTTGGAACCAAGAACATTTCACGATTTTTTTCACAAAATAACCTCTCAATAGCAAAGTGCACTTTCCACATTACAAACATTTTTCTTGTGATTCAATTATTTTCTCCCCATTTCTGGACATTTTAAGCTCTCTTTTAGCACATTTTATGGTGATCATAAATCTTGAACTAGTTTTATTTGGTGTCTAACTTGCAGAGAGCAATAGAATTCTGGGTGTTTCATCCGAGAAGTGCAGCCTTTAACCCCCATTGTCCAGTTCACTAGAAACATCTTCGATACCACCTTTCACCCCCAGTGGAGTTGTGTTGTGTCCTTGAACTAGTCTCCATTCATTTGTGGTGATCAGTCGGCTGGAAACTTCCTTTCTTGTAGCTTGAAAATGTCAAAACGCAAGAGCTTGAGCCATCAAACAAAAAAATATTCTTCAGGAAGTGGATAAAGGTGTCAAGAAAAAGGATATTGCTTAAAAATTTGGTATTCCTCCAAACAGCTTATCAACTTTTTCAAAAATCGAGATAAGTTACAAAATTACGATTCATTGAATTCTTGTTCAAAACACATAAGAACATCTATGAAGATGTCAACGAGGCAGTTTTGAAATGGATACAAACAATGCGATATAAAAAATTTCCGATCTCAAGACCTTTCATAATAGAGAAAGCTCTTGAATTTATGAAGGCATTGGGATACAACTAATTTCCAGGTAGCAGTGGATGGCTAGAAAAATTTAAGAAAAGACATGGAAAAATACACTTGAAGGGATGGTTGGAGTATTGCATAGTTGTGAGGCATATTATGAAATAAAGCATTTTTTCAAACAAAATTAACAGATTTTATGATTAATTAAATTTGAGGATGTATATGGTAATATATGTTTAGAATTTCTAGATATAAAATAATGTAAGCTTAAAATTATTTGTATCATTTAAATTAGAATATGTCTTTAAAATTCATTAATTTTAATATAAAACTATTTTATTAATGTTGAAAATACACTATATTTCCCAACGTTTTTTTTTTTTTTCTTGTTTTCCTTGCAATTTTTCTTTCTTTCTCTCTTTCTTTCTTTTTTGATGGATAAAATATATAAAATAAATATTAATTTACAAAAAGGTGTGTGAGTGAGAATAATTATTTTTTAAAATATATAGTGTTCATGAATTTAAATTTTGTTTACAGTGGTTTATAAAGTATATTGAAAGATGAACCTCTATATAATGAATTTTCCATATAATGAACTTTTGGGTGGGATTTAGAGACTTCGTTAAATAGAGGTCTAATTGTACATACTAGAATGCTCCATTGAAAGTAATCACTATCCAATTATGACTGAGCTCACCTGACTCTAGCATAGCAAAGGAATTCTTTGAAGAAAAAAAAAGTTAATCTGTGGAAAACATTGTTCAAAAAATGAACTCATGAATAATCAATAATAAACAACTGTGAGCATTTAGAATGTTTTTAAACAAGATTACATATTTTTTTAACTAGTAAATTTAAACAATATTATTTATCAATTTTATTTCCTCCTAAACATCTTTCGAATTTATTTGATAGTAAAATACAAGATTCATGTATTTTATAACTTAAATAAACAATACAATTTTATTACCAATATACCAAATGAAAAGGAATGTTTGCACAATGAAGAAAGTTGCCCACTGTACCAGTCTTAAGTATTTCACAGTCTATCACAAGTGCAATTTTGTAGAATTTGAACCTGGGTATCTATGCAATGCTGCTACTGTGAATGCAATTGGGACACTTCAACCCCACTTAGAGTCATACTTAATATAATTTATATGGCATTATTTATATATCAAAACTGAAATCTTTTCAGATTACTGAAAGATTAATGTATAAACCTATTGGGACTAGAACTAGGGGTAGGTGCAAATTAAGATTAGCTGGTTGTGTGGGGGACAATTTTAAAGTTTAAAGAGTGACCAATTGGAGAACTGTTGCTAAGCAGAGATTGAAATGGAAAAGTGTTCTTGAGAAGACCTTGGTTCACCCTGGGCTGTTGTGTCGATAGAAGACGAAAGATTGATGCAATTTCATGCAGCCCATTTAGATTGAAGTGTTTGTCTTTTCATAGTATTTTTTTATCTTATATATGTAGGCATGATAAAATTACTAACTCTTGTTTTTTTTTACTCATTATCTTTTTACATTTTGCACTTTTGAACCCATATAATATATTCTTATTCTTGGCAACAACTAACAGTGTTGTGCTAATGGAAAATAATGGAGGATAATGTGCTAATGGAACCTTTGATATTGAAATTTGGAACTTTTATTTTATAATTTAAATAAACTAGGTTTTAAAAACCTTTATTAGGATTAGGACACACAGAACTTCATATTTGTCAGTATATATATAAATCAATATATTAATTCTAAATAGAGTAAAAAATTCAAGAAAACAAATTGCAAGAAACTTTTTTTAGTTATCACCATTCCAATAAGATTTTAATTTTAAATTATCTATAAATCTTAGATTATCTTAATTTCAGGTCTTTAATTTCAGGTCTAATAAGTGAAATTAAGTGCCACTTTACCATTCAAAATTGAAATAGCAGATATTCTTTAAAGTAGATTTTGAATGAACTCTGTCATGCAGTTTTTAAAAGCGTGGTTTCCATTTTTGTATTTTTAAGCATGCAGTAGTTGCTTACACAAAAGTTTTGTTTTGTAATAGTCACTGTAACATTTTTATATATAATTATTACGAGTCACAGTGTTTGTCCGTGATGGACTCCAAAACTACTCAACTGATCATAATATAATTTTGCCTACTGTGTGTCATTTCGTCCAACTTAAAACATAGGATAGTTTTATTTCAATTAATGATACCATAATTTTTTTATTGCCAGAAATGTGAAGAATCCGGAAAACACATTGCCAGATTTTGCGAATATTCCCGTAAGGTAATAATTGCAAAATGTGGCAATGCTCATGTGTCTGTGGAAGCAGATATTGCAAGCCAAAATGCACACAAATTAAGTGCCTGGCGTATTTCGGGGTGTGGAATCCGATTTTCGAGTCAGTTTCCAAAAATAACCGTAACTTTGCCGGCTAAAGCCAGCCGACCATATTTTAGACACACCATAACAGGGGCTTACATTAAAAGCCTTGAATCGTGAAAACTATTGGCGTACTTCAAAATGGATAATCCGAATCTGATATCCAATCTGAGAAATAACTGTAACTTTGCCGGATAAATCAGGATGAACATTTATTATGCAAACCATAGCAGGAGCTTACACTTAATGTCTTAGTGCGGGAAAGTGCGTTTCTGTTGTAATTCGGGATGGTGAACGAGAGTTTGAAATCGAATTTTAGAAATTTCTTTAACTTTGCCAGATAATTATGGATGACCCTAATGCCCCTTCCAGGGACTGAACTTGCCGGCTCAGGGGCACAAAAGTAATCTTCAGTTGTATCTAGGGGCGAGAAACGATAATTTGAAATCCTATTTTAGAAACTCCACTAAACTTGCTGGATATTGTCTGAATTAAGAGAAAAGGCATATGATTCGAGTCCAGCGTCCGGATTTTCATTCTCTCTAGCGACGGAACTTGCTCGTGCTAGAGCATCAAAAGTCAGCTCCGTGTGCATTTCGGAGAGTGAAATGAGAATCTGAAATTGAATTTTAGGAGTTTCGATAACTTTGCCGGTAACTAAAATACAAGATGCAATGTGTACCATTGAAAAAAAGTGGATTGGCTACAGTATTGCAAATGAATTCAATCATGATCAGGAATAAGTGTACCATGACCCATAAACATTCACTCAAATCATTACATAGAGCTTTGCAAGATTTAAATGACAACGAGAGAATATTCGGTGTTGCTGTTGTATTACTGTCTGATGATTTCTGACAGACATTAACCCCTTGCCACTCGCTCCCGTCAAATTCATGGGGTGAAATTTCCCTCTCTATTCCTCGTGCCCGTGATATTTCCGGGCTGGAGTGTTGAAAAGTAACTCACCAACAAAGCTTGAAACAATCTATTTCTTAAACCCGATTGTTTATTTCTTAATCTATACACCAGATGGCAGTACCAGATTATTTGTAATGTGTTTAATGATAATTACTTAATTTTTTTTAAACTAGATGTCAGCACCATCAAACATATATATTTGCGATACGTTTTTGTAATCTTAGGTCAAATACTTAGTTGCGCTCTTCGTGAAAGCATGTGGGTTATGTTCTCTGATAAGAAAAAATATTATACATTATGGAGTTAGATTCAGGAAGTGAATCGGATTCTACTTTTAGTATAAATGGAACTGAAAGTGATTCTGAAATAACTTGATTTTTTTGAAAGCTCAACGAGTGAATCTGAGAGCAGTGACGATGGATCTGTACTGCTGTTGCCCGGACGAGCATGGACTAAAATTATTTCAGTAGATCATGCACCCCCCCCCCCCCCGTTTTAAATTTCCAGGGACACCAAAGGTAGATATAAATTTTGATCCAAGTTCTGGTGTCTTACATTATTTTGAGTATTTTTTAAATGACAATTTAGTGGATCTCATCATTTTGGAAACTAATAGATATGCCGCACAGTTCCAAAATTCTCGAGGATTCCACTTGTTCAAAAATAGAAAACTTTGGACACCTGTTACGAAGGAAGAAATTATGAAATTTTTGAGTATAATTATTTTACAAGGTATTGTAAAAAAACCAGACACAAAAATGTACTGGAGCAAAAAACATTCAATTTCGACACCTTTTTTTCGAAGTATAATGCCTTTCAATAGATTTAGCGAAATACACAAGTTTCTGCATTTTGTAAATAATGAAACTTTTGATTCTAACACACATCCAAATCCCAAGTTATATAAAATTTGGCCAGTACTAGAGCACCTGAATGAATTGTTTCAAAGAGCTGTAACTCCTGGACGAGATATCGTAATTGACGAAACTCTCATGCTCTACAAAGGTCGTTTAGGATGGCGACAATATATGCCTAAAAAGCGATCTCGTTTTGGTGTAAAATCATATTTATTATGCAAAGCAAGTTCAGGGTATATATGGTCACAAATTATATACACTGGAAAAGGTACGGTATTTGATCCTAAATACGAAGATCTGCCCCGAATCAATTCAAGCTGTAATGTCACTCATCAAACCACTGCTAAAACAAGGATATTGTCTGATAACAGACAACTTTACTTCACCAGAATTGGCAGACATGCTCCTAAAATTTCAAACAGACCTTTATGGAACTGTGAAATTAAACCGAAAATAAATGCCTCAAGAACTGGTAAAAAAGAAAATAGCGAAAAATGAAAATATTGCTTTTCGTCGAGGTAAAGTTATTGCCATGAAGTGGAAAGATAAGAAAGATGTTATTGTGCTATCTACAGTCCATACAAACAACTTGGTAGATGTACAATATCATAACAAAGTGATCAGAAAACCTACAATTGTCACTGACTACAATAAAAATATGGGGGCAGTAGACATTGTAGACCAATATATTGGAGATTACTCTATTGCTCGAAAACGAGGTAAGAAGTATTATAAAAAAAAATTTCATTTGTTAGATCAAACTATTTTGAACTCGTACCTTATTTACAAAAAACAAGGGGGCAAAAACAAATCATTGACGCTATTGTTGATGAAAACAAAACCGTAAATTTTCTAACCGAGTTTTTGAATTCTCTAGATGTATCAGGAATGTCACCACATAATCTTCGGTTGGTTCCCTAGTTATTATCTGCATAGCTTAAATTCACCTAGATAATACAACAGTACAAGTTTGATCATCAAAAGAATTATACCGGGAACTTCTTGAAACAAACATTTTGACTGTAAAGTTTAAACGAAAATTCGGTTCTGCTACTACGGAATCTGTTGCCACGTATTCCACTGATATCCCGCGTCAGAATCTCTAATATCATTCAAAAGGCTTCAATTCTTGATTCGTTTCGCTTTCGCAATGACCATAAATGAATCTGAAACCCGAACCATATTCATTTGATACTTGGACTTAGAAAATCCATGTTTCTCGAATGGGCAACTAGATGTTACATGCTCACGTGTGCGGAAACCGTTGAATCTATTTGAGTTAGCAAAATACGGGTTACAGAAAAATATTGTGCACCGATAAGTGATTAGTTGTACAAAATTATTTGTTGTTATACTTTAAAATGATAAAAATAATTTTAAAAATTGCAAAGAATCAACGTTATTCACCACATTTATAAAATTATATCTTCATATGTTCCTTAACGATTTCGTTAGTAATTCATGCATTATACTACACTCAAATAGGAGATGAATAAAATGCAAAATTAAAATTATTTGTTTTAAATTTTATTTCAACTCTCTAAAATCATAAACGGAGATTAATTTGACGGCATTGAATAGCTTAGGATAATATTGAACTAATGTATTAAAACAAAGCTACAGCAACGTGTGGTCGGGTCAGCTAGTTAATATTTAAATGCCTATTATATGTAGCCTGTACAAAAGTACTTAAACTGCTTTTGAAAGTAATTTAATCAAGATCATTTTAATTATTATGAAATCATACTTAACTTAGCCTATATAATATGTACATCACTGCATCAGAGATATGCAAATAATAAGCATATTCCTCAACCATAAAATAATGACCAAACCACTAAATATAACTAAATAATTTTCTGTTAATTAAAGATTTGCTTAAAAACATAATTTATTTTCATTTGAAAAATGTTTTGTTATAAATCTCAAAAGAATTTATTTATAGATACTTACTTGATAACATGTTATAAGCAAAGCAGACCAGACAAATACACCTGATATAGTTTGTGCAGCAACAGTCTGTAAAAAGATGGGGGTAATCTCTGTTGTTCCATTAGACAATGAATGATTTAGACCCACAAAAGCAGAATCGGTAACATCACTGCTTAAAGGGACAGACATGAAATGTCTTCTTGGAGGTATCCAATTTTCAGTAACATTCATTCTGCAGAAAAAATGAACAGCAAAAGAAAATTTTATAAGACAGTAAAATGTTTATGTATTTCTAATTTAATAAAATCAATAGTATTTTTAAGAGGAAGGGATGAAAACATTTTTTCATTCGATGCAAGTTTCAAATTTTCATAAGTATGAATTTAAATTCAACAAATATTTATAGATTGGCTAGTACATGATAGATTTCCTTAGATTTGCTAATTTAGTGAACTTTAACACTATCTAATTTTAGGATCTAACATTATGACAGCGAAACAAAAAACTAATTAGTAATTTGGAAACAATTTGGGAATTATAAGTACATACTTTTTTTTAAAATCAATCTCATAATTACGAGTAACACATATAACAAAATCAATCATCTGCATAAATATACAAGTAATTTTTTAAGATTAAATTTATACTAGTTAAACATTAAAAACCTTTTTATTTCTGAGAAAAAAAATTTAATACAAATTTCATATTTATATTGATAAAACTAGAGAAAAGGTAAATGATTTTAGAAGCCAGCAGGTACAATTTTAAGCTTTTAGTTTTTATCATAACTTTGTTAATCAGTACTTTTTTGGCATATCATACATTTTTGGTATTAAACGGATGTATTTGGTTCAATTCTTTACTGGCAACTTTAACGTTTGATTCAATTTAAGTTTGCTTTCCTTTTCGTAAAACTAAATAAACTTTTTGTAAACTAGTTCAGGAAATTTGTCAATTCTTACTAATATCACTAAGAAAATCACTTTAAAAACACAAGGTAAGAAATTTAAAAAAAGTCACATTTAGTATATTTTAAATATGACTACATACAGACAAAAGTAAACACAAATAGAGAGGGAAGAGCTTGTTTTTTTAAAAATTTATTGCATCATTTTGTACAAGATTAAATACCAAGTATTCATCTAGAAGTCCTTGTGGGAATGACATTCAGCCACCAAATTAATGAAATGTGAACCCTTTACTGTGAAATATTTCTACCCTATATCTAATGAATTAGGATTATTATTCATCCTCTCAAGTTACAACAATCAATAAAAATAGCAAATAATAAAGGATTACTAAGTACTTGCATATTATCACAACCATATAGGCGACATTAAATAAAATGAAACATATGGTAACCAATTCAGTATGCACAACACATGCAAAATTGGAAGTGCCAACTTGGTGAGTTATCTTGAATGTTAGCTTTGTTGCGATAATACATAAGTAGCGATTTCTACAGCTTTCTTCCAAAATGGGAAGAATTTTACATCACACAGAATACATATTTTACAAAGAATCTAAAATGGATTTTCAGTATGTTAATTATCAAATAACGAGTGAGTGTGAGTGAGAGTTATATTAGCATCACACTACAAAGCTGCAATAGAGTTGCTTGTTAAAAAAAACTGAAACTGGAGAAAAAAATGCACAGAAACGTGAATTTAGTGCACAGAATGTGAAGTAGAATTTTGCCTTATGTTTTGCATTTTAAGATTTACCATTCTAAATGTAATTTCTAGCATAATTTGTGTAAATATTATGTAGGTTGAATTGTCGAATCGGCCACTTATCCCACCAAGTGTTTACTCGACAAATTGATAAGTGCACCAAATCTGATAACCATTTTGATTTTTGTATCACTGAGGGAGAAGTTGGATCATGTTGTGGTAGGGTTGCTACTTCCCCCCCCCAAAACACAACACACAAAAATGCGCCAAATTAACGATTTTTCAAAATTTGGTGGACCAGTGGCCAATTCGACAATTTCACCATTATGTATTTGAAATAGTACAAATATTTTAAATTTATTTGTTTATGAGTATAATTGTAACTTTATAAGGTAACACCATAAAATCTGGCATATTACACGCACTTTTAACAAAAAAATAAGATCGAAACTTAAAGAGTGCACATTATACACCGGGTATAAAAATGATAGCTTTAAAAATAACAAAAGAGATGAGCATTAAAAAATTACCTCTACATGTATTGAAATACTGTTTACTTAAAAGAAATGACTTGCCTTATGAAATGAAAGAGTTGTAGTTCAAGAATACTATTTTTTCAAAAGTCTGGGATAATATCTCAAAAAACTGACTTCAAAACATAAGAGCAATGTACACTAATATTTCAGATTTTTTCATAAAAAGGGTGGTGCCCGTTATATGGCGAATATACCTAAATATTAAAGAAATCAGCTTGAAAGCACAGGTGCGCGTTATACATGGGTGCACATTTATACGCCGGATTTTAGGGTATTTTGTTTATTTCTGAGCATCTGTTATAATGGTCTAAATCAATATTCAAAAAAGGCACTTGCCTACTATCGCAACAATGGACTAAATTCATGTGACGTCATTATCACATAATTTTAAACCACGTGTTTTTAGCCAATCTAGTTCAAAAACACATGTCACGTCATAGTCACAATAAATGCAATTATCTATTTTCAGCAAATCAGTTCATGCACTTTGTTGTTGCCAAATTACGCTTTTTACAGAAACTTTTTTTTAAAAAATTAATATTTGTCACTTTATTAACATGTATAAAACAAGACTTTTTTTTTTCTTTAATTTTAAAATTTTTTTGCAGAAATTTATTTTTATAACTCTTGAGCATCTTTACCCAACTATGCAATTTGAAATTTTACCTAAGTTTTACAAATAGAATAAAAAGTACGAGCTAGTTTATTGTCCGTTTTGAATTCAATGTAGAACACTTGTTTATATTATCATGTGACCGTCATGAATTTAGTCCATTGCCAATGTTCGCCAAGTTGACAACCCTAATTTTGCATGTGTCATAAGCACTGCATTGGCAATCACATGCTTCGTTTGAAATAACGTTACCAATAGGTTGCGGTAATATGTAAATAAGAACAAAAAAATTTTACCAAAAAATTATGTTACAAATTATAACTCCCAAATATATGTAGCTTTCAAATGTATACTAAAAGTGATCAAAGTTAGTCAAAGTGTGTCGAAGTTAATTTGTAAAAAAAAAAATTCTGCAATCAAAAAGTTAATATACTGCAATCATAACAAAAAAACTAAAGTTTAATACAGACATTAATTTGACAAAATTCTGGAGCACTTTATACCAAACTCTGACAAACCTTCGCTATGAGTAGTTAATGGCAGTCATTTCAATCAAATTACTGTTAAAGTGTTGATTTATTTCCCAATAATTCAAATAAAAACATTCTAAATTAACATTTGATTTTGGAGATTATACTTATATTCCTTCTCAATATATAATTGAGTTCCTTTTATTTTGAAATTTTCAAATAGATACAAAAACTATTTAAACTGCTTTAAGTTATCTGCAGCTAAATGCAATACAAGTTTAAAAGAGGAAAAGAGTTAATTCATGGCAACTGGAAATTGACAATATTTTGTGATTTACTTGCTACTGTATTGAGTACTTGCATAATTGCATCGCTGCAGCAAAATTTGCACCACATGAATCTGTCATGATACTAAAACTGCAGAAAGTTATTTACGTGTTTTATTTGAAAAACAATTAGTCCAATTTTGGCAGAAAATAGCACAATTTGCATAGCATCAATATCCTGTATTGCTTTGCAACTATTCTGCAAATGCTTTTCTTGGCAGTGATTTCTAGCACCAGACGGTTAGGTAATATTTGAAACAAGTCTTTACAGATAGCTGTTCTTTTGTATTATATTTTTATAATTGGGAATATTTTAAAACATCAAAACTTTATTAATATACCATAAAATCTGGTGTATAACGCGTACTTTTAACACCAAAAGTAAGATCAAACATATGGGAGCACATTATACGCCAGGTAAAAAAATGATAACCTTAAGAATTAAAATAATAGACAAGAACATAAAAAAGTTAAATTTTTACAATTTTTGAAATACCGCTCATTAAACAAAATGATCTTGTTAATGAACTTAAAGTTGAAGTGCTAAAAGTATACTAATTTTGGAAAAGCTTAGGAAAATACCTCGAATAAGTCGCTTAAAAACAGAACATTGCATATATACATTTCAGGTTTCTTCATAAAAAAGAGGGTGCTTATTATACTGTGAATATACCTAAAAATTAAAAATTGCAGCTTGAAAGTATGGGTGCGCATGTGACAGATTTTACTGTACTTTTAAATCAGCTATACCAGTAATCAAAGTTACGAGACTAAAAAAAACTTAACATAGCAAAAAATTTTAGCTAAATTCAAAATAAAATTCTAATTCAAATATTAATTTCGGTGAATGATGAAATATTTTCTAGTAAAATTAAGATTTACTTACATTTTAAAGCTGTCATCGCGAAAGTATGAGAGCCTGAATTAAACACTGGACATATTTTCAGCCAGAAAAATGTCTCAATATTCACGAAAATTTGCAACATTGTAATTCATACATTTTTTATCATATAGTATTTTTGAAATTTCAAAATATTCCACAAATAATTAGTATTTTATTTTAACATGTAAATTCATAGCTCATTCAGCAACACGGTGTAAGAGAAAAATTGCAAAACATTTTATACTAAAAAGTTAAAATCTCGGCTAAAAATGAAGAATAAGTTGAAACATTTTATGAAAAGAAAAGCGATGCCAAAATGTAATATTTATGTGTGAATACTTGTGTATCTGAAAAAATATTCCACATTCAGATCGTATTCATTTACAGTATTTAACATTATGTGCAGACAACCTTAACAAATTAGGGGATTTTTCAAACTTTATCATTAAACTTAACCTTTAGGAAAACTGTAATGTCTAAGTTTCATTTCTAAAAATAAAAATCAGTTCTTATCAAAAATATAATATTATAAATTGTATTTGAAAATTATAAAAATAATGACAATACATGTATAAAATCCTTACGAGAAATACAATATTCGACTCAATTAAAAGGGAATTTATTTGATGGATTTCATAAAAAAAAATTAAAAACACGTGTTTTTTTTTTTTTTTTTTTTTTGAGTATTATACAGGGGCAAAAACTTAAATTTCAAAATGATTAAATGTAAACATACTTTCATGATAAAATTTTTAATATTTTAACTCTTCATAAAATATCAACAATATGCCGAAAAACTTATGATTACTCAGCAATAAACAATCAAAATATTTAATTCATAATTAAAAATATCTGAGTAACTATAAGTAAAAAAAATTCACTTAGCTTACTTCAAAAAATGATTATTTCATTGCGACACTCGTATCACTTCTAACTTCAGAACCGATAAAACTACATTTCAAATATCCCATTTGCTATCGTACGAAAATGTTAATTTTATTTCAACCAACAAAAGTTTCACACCATACACAATTCAGCACCAAAAATTCAAAATTTTTAGAAATTATAACAGTTTCTACAGAATATAGGGCAACGTTAAAAGAAAAATAAGATTAAAAAAAACAATACTAAAAAGAAAATTTGCCACAAACGTATTGCCAGAAAACTGGTTTGTTTACTTCTTAACAATCACCGTGTAAAAGGACATCGGGAGGTATTTTACAATGGGAGGAACAGGAAACGCATGAAACTAACGAACTAGTGTCATTCTCGCTGCTTCAGCAATACTAAAATATAACTTAGAAGGGAAACAAAATGTTCCTTGATAAAATGACTTTAAAAAATTCAGCATAAATTTATATTTTCATTAATTTTTCCATTTCTTTCAATAAAGAGCAACAAAAATTAACATACAAACAAAACAAATATGGTTCGATTTTCCTTAATAAGTTCTCTAAGGCTGGTCACACGATGGATTTTTCCGTCCCGAAGAATTTACCGTCACCACTGTATCAACAGTATTCCACACAAAGTCTTTAATGCTTGAAAATGACTTAAGATATCCTAAAAATGTAAATATTGGCCTCGAAGTAAAAATGATAGAAAATATGAAAGTGTCCAAATATCTTTGTAGATTTTAGTTATTGAGACTTACCGTAAAAATCTGGCGCATAACGCGCACCTATACTTTCAAGTCATACTTTTTAATTTTAAGGTATATTTTCGCTGTACAACTCGCACCATTTTTTTTTTTTTTAAGAAACCTGAAATGTAGGGAAATCTTTAATAACGTGGGCTTGGATTTACCCCTGCCAAATTCTCTTTTCTAGCCAAAGGTTGGTAACCAAATGCGATACGTTTCTCTTCGCGGGAAAACTCCGGTAGTAAAACACTACTGATTTCTGGGGATGTCTTTAGAAACAGGGGCTTTTTCATGCTTCAAGATATGCCAAAATCGCCAAGCAACGCGAGCATCATTCTAATGTGTCTGCCATCTGTTAGATCTTCTTACATCTGGCTACGTCACAGAGTTAGCGCAACACGAAGTAATTTAGAACTAGAAATAAGTGTTGGAGTTCGGTTTTTCCGCAAGATAATATAGTTCGAAATATAATTACATTTTTTAAAGAGAATACATAAAAGGAAATGAATTTTTAATGTCTGTTTTGAGCTTACGTCATAAAAACACAGTTCCTTATTTTTTTTAATTCCTTTTAAAAGTAAAAATTCCAATTTTCTTTTGGGACACTTGATATTTTTTTGAAATTTAGTAATTTTTGTTACTTTAATGTAAAATTAAAAATTACAGAAATTTGAGAAAATAGTATTGAAAAAGTTTAATTTTTTAAAGTTTTTTTCTCTTATCTTCTTTATTTATTACATGCTGTATATTTTATATATTCTTTATTTGTATTATTTTTACAATAAAACTATTTTTGATTACTTCATATAATAACTTTTAAGGTAAAAATCAATATTTGATTTATACAAATCTGCAAATAAAATACTAAAAAAATAACAAGATTTTTTACTAAAAATTTTATTTTACTGAAAAAAATTTATACTTTTCTTCATTTTTTTAAATTTTGGAACTTTTTCTGTGAAAGATTAATACAATTTTTTACCTTCTTTTAGTTCGTTTTCCTTCAATAGCTCACTTGAATTGAATTACGCATGGATTGTCAATTGTTATAAGCAGGTTTTGGTTATTTTGAAGATATGTCTTATTAAAAAAAAAAAAGAAAGAAAGAATATTTTTATCACTCAATTTTTCCTAGTCCCCCCCCTTAATATCAAAATATGTCAAATTTTTAGTGGATACACTTGATCATCTTATTTACTATTGCAGTTCTAAGATTAACTACTTTCTTGAATAATTTTATTTAAATTTTTCAGACTTGTTTCAAATTTAAAATATGTTAATCAATATTTAATTATTGGAAATGTTAACTCTGTAAATTGTTTGGATGGGAAGACGATGACGAAAGATGGTGTATCATTCTTCTAATGCCACACAACACCACATTCACTATAGGGAGAAAAGAATCAAATTCAAATGTTTTATCCTTTGCATTCCGTTTTTCAAAATTCATTTAAATCAGTACAAACGTAGTTTTAATGCTATTCTTAAAAATGCAACTATCTGTCCGATTGAAATTTGGGGAATATTTCTAAAAATTTCTATAGCTTTCTTTCTTTTTTTTTTAAAAAAAAAACTACCACCAGAAATATATTTTAAATAGTTTTTTTCATTCTTTCGTCAATAAATTATGTATAATTTGAGAATAATTCAATTTTTTTAAATGTATTGCCTGTTGCGAAAGATGCATTAAAATTTGCAATAATTTTAGGCAATTGTCATATTAATTAAAAATGTCAAATTTATTTCATTCTTAAATTTTTTTATGTAGGATTAATTGGTGCTTCACAAAGAGAAAAAATTCGCTATCAGTGAGTGAGTGAATATTAACGTCACTCTGTTCAGCTACACGAGGGCTTTTGGTGACGGACCTCGTCATTTTGAACCACGGTCAAGTGACGAGGACGGCACCTGAGCTGGCACCCCCTCTCCTAACTACCACACCAACGGGAGGACGTTTGAACTCTCGACAGATTTAACGTGCATTGCTCCCCTATACCGCGGGTCTTTAGTGGTACTAGGCTCGAACTCATGCCATACCTGCCATGTTCCGATACCTTGACCACTTGGCTACCGCGGCCAAACTCGCTATCAAAGACTGCTGGGAAAAAAAGCTGGAAAATTTTTACTATCACTTTGCAACACTAATTAACAAGAAAATGGAAAACAAATGTTCTTCAAAAAAATATAAACAAAATATGTTTATTAAGATGGACACCTTAATTTTATGATTTCGGACAAAGCTTTTATTTCAGTCTAGATAGTAAAGAATATTTTAATTGAATTTCAATAAAACTCATCAATAGTTTGTTTTTCTATACAGATCAAACATAAATCCACCCTTTATGTTAAATAGATTTACAGTATATTTATAATAATTTTTTGTGAATTTAAATCCAACATACTGGGATTCTCCATTGACTTCAGATACAAGAGACTGAATTCATTACACTTGATTCTCAGGCTTAGACTGAAATTTAAAATTTTTTTAAAAATTATTTTCTTTTTTTAATTCTATATAAATATTCAGAAAGAATTATAACTACTAAACTCATTTCATCAGAAATTTTTTTTAGTTTTCATGCAAAAGGAGTCAAATAAATTTCTTTTGTAATTTTAGTATTGGAAATGTGCCACTTGTATCGCTGGCTGATATATACTTTACAACTTTCTATTTTTGACGTTTTTCTTATAATTGGCACTTCGATTTTACTCCTTACTGTTGGGGCTTTTCCATGTTTTTTCCCCCTTGCTTGCATTTTTCATGAGAATTTCATTGATTGACGCTGATCATCATTGGGAAACTGGAACGCGGAGCGTTCCTCCGTCCCATACTGGTTGTATTGTGCTCTTATAGTTGTTAGGCCTTAATGGAATTTGAGTCCTGGAAAATTGTGATAGATGTAGAAGGTAGTTGTGGTTAAGCTGGGTGATAGATGGAACTGGGTAAGATTAATTGGTTCTTGCTAACGGACGAGGAGCTCGTCTGTTATTGCTGAAAGGGGATTAGTGAGATAGCACTCTATACGCTGTCCTGGCGTCGGAGAGATAATTAAAAAATTAAAAATAAGCATGAAAAGAAGTTGGTTGCCTGTGTGGTTCATTGAGAAATTAAAGTAAATGAGCAGGGAGATACGTGTGATAAGGCGAAAAATTTTGATAGGAATCCTTCATTCGCCAAAAAGGAATGATCCTCTAAACTAATTTAAGGGGGATTGTAGGAGTCCAGTAAAATTCTTCTGGGTCTCTTACTATTGATATTAGGATTGTAGTTTTCTAGGTTTAAGATATTAGTATTATTGATGTTAGGTAAATTGTCGAAAAACTTTATGGCTAGATTTTGTATGTGAACTTTAAATATAGGAATTTTGAGAACTTTATAAATTTCTTTATTTTTGGTGTATCTACAAATTTTGGTAATGGTTCTAATGAGGGAGTTTTGGGCTGAATTTAAAAGGTTGATGTTAGAATCTGCTGCGTATCCCCACACAGGACAACCATAAGTTAAAATGGGCCGCAAAACGGCAGTGTAGAGAAGTACTTTGTTCCTTAGGTTCAAATGAGAATTCCGGCAAATTAAGGGGTAAATTGAGCGTACTGCGTTCCGGAATTTATCACGCGCATGTGTGATGTGTTGTTTCCATGTCAGATTTTTCTCTAGGATTAGTCCTAGGTATTTCGTACTCTGAGACCAGTGTAGTGGTGTGGTATACAGGGTAGGAGGTGTGCAAGGCTTCCTCCTCCTAGTGAAGAGTACTGCTATTGTTTTGTCTATGTTTTAATTTTCCAGGTGTTAAAGTAGTTCTCGAGTAGGTGTAGATGTGCGTTAAGAGCTTTTGTAATAGTGTCATGATTTTTAAAGGTAGCAGATATGGCAGTGTCATCCGCATAAATATTAGTAATGGTTAGTTTGTGAGTAGGGATGTCGTTTATATATATATTGAATAATAATGGGCCAAGTAGGCTTCCTTGTGGAACACCGTACTTGATAAAAATAGTAGAGGAAAGAGTATTATTGACTTTAACATTAAAGGATCGATTTACAAGGTACGAATTAATTAGATGTATTAAAGCAGGTGGGAAATTGTTAGTTATAAGTTTATAAATGAGACCGCTGACCCAGACCCTGTCAAAGGCCTTCTGAATGTCCAGAAAGACAGCCCCAGTGGACCTGCCTCTCTGAAATCCAGAAGAGATCTTTTCAGTCAATCTGAGCAGCGGGTGATAAGTGGAGAGATGCCTGGTGAAACCATATTGATTTGGATTAATAAAATTGTTATTGTTAGTGAATGTATTTAATCTATTGAGAATTATATGCTCGGTAATTTTACTTAAGATACTTAATAGGGAGATGGGACGATAACTTTCTGGGAGTGACTTTTTTTATTTGGTTTTAAGATTGAAATACTATTGCACTTTTCCAGTTGTTAGGAAAGTGTCTAAGAAAAAGAATCTTGTTAATTAAAAAGGTAAATAATAGAATAATTTTGAGAGGGAAGTTCTTAACCATTTTGTTAGAAATATTGTCTTTTCCTGGGGCTTTGTTATTAGAAAGATTTTTAATGTATTTAATAATTTCATCTGGGTTAGTTGGGGTGATGGGGAGAGGCGGGGGGTGAGAGAAGAAATTTTCTAGCGTATTAGTGATCTTATTATCAATAGGGTATTCACCATCAGGCCTAATATTTTCCGAGAAGTTATTTTTAAGAGTAGCAGCAAGTAGATTCGCCTTCTGTTCATCGCTGTTGGCAATGCCAGAGGAGCTTGTGAGGTTAGGAATGTTAGTGCGCTTTTTACGGAAGAATTTCTGACTCTGCCATAGGCTATTGTCGGTTGTATTGAGTGCTTCAAGTTTATTGTTCCAGGTTTGCTGAGAGTGTTTTTTGAGTGCTTTTTTGAGTTGTGCTTGTAATCTGTAGTAATTAGTTCTGTGTGTAGGATTTAAGGTTTTATTGTAAGCTCTTTTAGCTTTATTTTTAGAGTAAATTAATTCTTGGATGTGATTAGGAGTGAAAGTGTGTTTCTTGTTTTCTATTGGTTTAGAGGCTTGCTGGTGGGCGGAGCTCACGG
Source organism: Trichonephila clavata (assembly GCA_019973975.1). Taxonomy (NCBI): domain Eukaryota; kingdom Metazoa; phylum Arthropoda; class Arachnida; order Araneae; family Nephilidae; genus Trichonephila; species Trichonephila clavata. The sequence continues at coordinate 9,363 of BMAO01003219.1, read as the reverse complement.
TAGCGGAGAGAAGAGAGATTTTGGATTCGAGCACATCGGGATTACGAATGTTTTTAAAATCAGACAGGTGAATAGAATTAATTAAATTTTTACGGAATTTTGTCCAACAGGTGGTAACTGCTCTAGAATTGTCCTTGTGAAATGGTGAGGAAAGAGTGAAATTTAAAAATACAGGGTTGTGATCCGAGGAAAGTTCAGGGATGGAATCTATTGTGAATGGGTAGTTAAAGTTATTAATAATGGCTATGTCTAAGGTATTTGCAGTCCCGTAGCCGTACCGGGTAGGGGTGTCGGGGTATGCGATTGTAAGATTAAGAAGGTCCGTGAAAGTTTTTAATTGCTTTCCTCGGATGGAGTTGATTGAGCAGTTCCACTCATTGTGTGTGGCGTTCAGATCACCAAAGATCACACAATTACTATTGGTCTGAAGTAATTGTTCGAAGTCTAATGTGAACATTCTATCGTCCGCGCGGTGCGGGACGTAGACAGAAATAATTGATATTGGGTTGAGATTAGGAGGAGTGAGAACAACAATTGTGGCCTCGATGTGCTGGAGTGTAGGATTGGGTAAGTTATAGTGTGGGATATTTCGTTTAATAAGAATTAAAGTACCACCGTGAGCGTGTCCGTCCGTGATGAGGTCGTTGCGGTAGCAAATGTAATTTGGAATGTCGATGTTGTGTTTAGGTCTCAGATGTGTTTCTTGCATAAGAATAAGATCGGGAGAGTACTTCTCTACGAAAATTTTAAATTCCATAATTTTATTAAGTATGCCGTTTGCATTCCATGAGCAAAGTTTAAGACCAATCAAGTTGTATTTATTCATCGTCACTATTAAGATAAGCCTCTAAGAGGGCGTGTAATTCTTGTTTAGTTAATTTATTTTTGTTCGTTTTTTTGGGTTGAGGAGTTGGATTATTAAAAGAAATAGTTGCGATTTGCTGCGTAAGAGTAGTAAGAGCTTGGATTGTTTGTTGTAGTGTTTTGAGAATAATTGCTTGAGGGGTATTTTCATCTTCGCTAATATTATTGATTGATTGTTGTCTAACAACTTGATTGGCCTGATTTTGAGAGGATGTAGCAGGAATTCTTCTTAAGTGTGTCGCCATCTGGTGTGGGTTTTTAGAGTTAGAGGTTTTAGTGTTAATTGAAGCTTGAGCATATGTAGTGTTGGGTCTTATTAGGCTATCAACCGCAGAGGAGTAATTGTTAGGTGTGATGTTGGAACCTTTGCGAGGTTTAGGGTAGAGAGGGCATTTAGTATAATTTGCCATGTGTCCGTACACATGACAGTTAATGCAGTAGGTTTTCTCTACTCTTTTGATTGCACATTCGCGAGTTTGATGTGCTTCGCCGCATTTCAGGCATCGTGGGATAAAGTGGCAGTTTTCGGCCGTATGATGGAAGGTGTTACATGAATAGCATTGGGTAACCCCTTTGCTATTGTACCCTTCAACTCTTATCATTAAGTAGCAAAGATGCGTTAGGTGAAAGATTTTTAAATTTTGTAGATTTCGGGGGAGAGTTATTAGAAAGACTGCAAGTTCCTGTTTTGTGATTCGTCCAATTAGTTGAGTGACCTTTTCTATTGTGTAGCCGAGTTCGGTAAGGTTTTCATGTATGTCATCGGTTTTAGTATCCTTGGGGAGTCCTTTTAAGACGACCTTAATTGGCCTTTCATGTTGGGGTTTAATTACAAAAAATTCATACTTTAGTTTTTCGACTGCATCATTTAGGGTGCGGTAGTCGTCGTAATTATTAGTGTAGAGCCTTATGAGTTCACCTGATTTTCTGCTGCGGAGGGTTGGGATTATTTCCGTGAGTGCTTTGAGTCGTTTCATGTATTGAGTATCAATTTTTAGGAAAACCGGGGGTGGGAGAGAGTTATTTGTATTTGAGTTCGGTTTGCTGGTGTTTTTATTAGGGCTAGATGCGGGTGTTTTTAAATTAGTTGTGTGTTGAGAAGTTCCTGCTATATCCGTTTCGTTGACATTAAGTCCATTAAATTTATTATTAGTATTAACATTAAAGTTTGAGAGATCTAGGAGTTGTCTTTTAAATGTTTGTCTAGGAGTAGGCGAGATGAAACCATCTTCACTTTCCTTCCTTTTATTACTGTTAATTTTAGGTAGTTCAGGGAAATCAATGTTTTCAGATTTTGTAGGTGAGTTTACAGGGGTGTGGTGAATTTGACAGCCAGGGGTAGTACAGCGAGGAAGAGAGCTAAACTCACTTACCGCTTGTTCTTGTCTGGAGTAGAGGTAGGCTTGTCTCGTGTAGAGGTCAGCGAGTTCCGGGTCTTCTTCTGAGGCATAAGGAGCTATGGAGTTGATTGTATGAGATACGTTGCTGTATAAAATTGAGAATTTTCTCAATTCAGAGTGAGCATATTGGAGCCGTTCGCAGTTGCTGGTGGTAGGAGTAGAGGATCTGGAGGATGGGAGAGAGGCATTGTGGGCAAATTCCATTTCCGAGGGGTGGTCAGAGGCCATTTCCAAGTCGTTAGGAGGTAAATCAATGGGGTAATCTAGGTTCAAGAGGCTGTAAAAATACAGCACAAGTCGCAGACAGTTGACGCCCTATCCTTTCAGCTCTTAAAAGAGCTATAGGTACGCCTAATTTATTCAATCTGGACCTGGCAGTAATATCGCAAAAGGTAGCACAGAGCGTATAACAAACGCGACCGTACTAAGCAAGATCTGGAGCGCTGATCTCCTCGTCCTTGAGAATTTCATTTTCTTATGCAACACTATAAGTACTACATTATCTAAGATGAGAATTTGACTTTTGTCGATGCTAAGTAAAATGGAAAACCGAGGGGGGGGGTTAAACATATAACTGACTCTTCCCATTTGAGAGGGCAGAAGGACAACCAAGATTTATAGTCCCTGCCTGCAAACTTTTACGGTGTTTCCAGGAAGTGATTCCTGCATAGGGTAGTATTGTCCATCATATTGTTGAAACACTGGAAACTTGCCGGCTATACTAGTTATACAAAAAGACCCCTCCTCTTTCTAACTCAGGAGATAACGATGCACCAGCTCAATGAGCTGTGCTTTTTCTCTTTCTGTGTTTCTGAAAGGAAACAGAAAACGTAGATCCGTCAGCGACACATGAGAAGGAGGGTAGGAACAACAGTTTTAGCTGGAGTGTTGCTTTGTCGCTTTTCTCTCATGGGGGGTAAAGGGGGTTCAAGGCCGAAGTTCGTTCCCCGGAGGGGAGTATTCGACTGTAAAATGATTCGCTTTATGAGAGCTGCATATTTTTCCTTTCAGAGGCCTTAGATGAGAAATAAATCGATTTTAATGCTATCGCTCTATGTGTCCCGGTAAGATTTAACGATATTTCAATAACTAAACCTACTTCCAAAATTGAAATTAACATATTTCGAATATCGATGTAAAATTTGAAATAGAATTGGCGTATATACAACGGAAGATATTAAAATAAATGTGTTCCTCAATCCACAGTTTTCTAAAAGAAGATAATAAACATGATATCCATGTCAGAAACTTGGAATATAATTTAAAATTTATTTTATTATTGTTAAAGACAAGATATATTATATCAACAGAAATTTTACAAAGTGAAAATGTTCAAAAAATAATGTTTACCAAATCACTTTTCTCCTTTTAAACAAAAATGGATGTTTTAATCAACGTCGGATTAAGATTTGTTCCTTGGCCATAGACAATATTTAAAAACCGTTAGCCTTAGATTTAGATTTGTTGGTAAATCATAGCGTTTAAAAAAACTATGAATAGCATTTTGTTAGTTTCAGAACTTAAAACGTGAATAAGTAATAAACAATATCAAAACACATATCACATTCGATTCTGTCATATAATATCAAGGAACTAAAATAGCGTTAAGTTTTATGGATACGGTACAAAAATTAATAAAACTAATAAAAGAGACTATAATTAACTCTGAAACAATCATGTATTTCTCTTAATTTGTAAGAAATTAAAATTTGTTGAAATTTATTACAATTAAAATTAAATAGTATATTTTTCACCTATTCAGAAAAAGTTTATAAGTATTAAGTATTACAAAAAGAAATTGATTTCTATTGAATAAATGGCTTGATATGAAAATACGAAATTATATTAGATTTTAATTGCATGACTTTTTGCAAAAAAATTTATTTCGTATTTTTTTTCACTAAAAAATTAGAAATATGCAATGTTTTTTATTTTAATTTTTATGTTTGCACTAGAATTGATATTTGGGTTATGGAAGTCTAGTGATGTGATCACAAACAGCGGGCTTCCAATCGTGCCAGTTTTGATTTCATCGAAGATAGTTCATATCAAATATGTGAAGTATACTCGTATATATATACGAGCTCTGGTATCATCCTGGTTACTAAACTACAGGTCAGAATTACGAGATCTATCGCTTATATAAATAAAAATTCATATTTGAAATTGATTTTGAGCCAGTCACACTATTTTTTTTTTAGTTTCTTGAGGTAATATCTTTAGAAAATAGATAATGCATGCAAAAACGATAATTCAAGGAATAAAATTTTGAAAATCGCTTCTATTGAATAATTGCTATGGTAAACTAAGGCTTCTATTTGTACATTTCTGTTTTATAAATTAATACAGAGCATATTAAACAGAAGTTATCAATATAATCGTAGCCCAGTGGCCGAGTGGCAGTGCATCACGTTTCAGCGACACAGGTCCGGGGCTCAAACCCTGGGCTGACAAGGTCAACCCGACTTTCATCCCTTCAGTGGGTCGATAAATGAGTACCAAGCTTGCACGGGAATTTAACACTGGGGGTTTTGCGTCAGACTAACCACCTGAACGGAACTTCTACTCATGCACCTCAGTGCCCAAGACCAGAAAAACTAATACGGGCACCATAGGCCTTGGCTCTCATGGGCTATTGCGCCTTTGATTTGAGTCATCAATACAAGACTTTATTATGCAAACTATTACAAACAAATTCAGGTGTTTTATATTATGCAATCAATCATATTGAAAAAATTTTAATGAACAAAATTCCGAGATCATAAAGAACATGAATATCTTTATAAAATGTACTTAATGTATCTTGAAAATAATAAATCCGCTTTCATTTTTTGTCATTCAATTTATTAATAATCATAACATTCGCCGCGGTCTATTGATGTGAGCTCTAAATTATTTCGCAACATCTTTTGCAATACAACGCGAAATTCTAATTCAATAAATTAATTCCACTTATTTAATACCTAAATCCTACAAAGAGGTATTTTCTAATTAGTTAAACAATTTCAAAAGGTACTTAAAAGTTTTAACGTGACTCTGTTCTCTTTTTCTAGCTCTCTTTCTCTCTAAGCCCATTACCTGTATTTTTTCACTCCTGAAGATGAGTTTAAAACGTTTAACTAGGTTAAAAAATTTTTGATATTTAAATACATTTTTCGGTAAAGAGTGAAAGTAATAACTAGAGAGAAAACGAACAAATGAGAAAGAGAACGTCGCTACCAGCACCTATATCACATTAAATAGTAAATATGTTTCTTTCAAATATTATGTTGTTGAAAAAATCCTTCTTTTATCATTGCATATCGTTTATTTTTTAAAAATTTTACTGACAAAAGAAACATATTTATTTTACTATTCTGGATATAATTACTCTTCAGTCCTTAAATAGTCGTCCCGTTTTCTGTGAAACTAAACTTTCCTCAATTCAAAGGTGTCATTTTTATATAAAACATTAAGTAATTATATCGTTAAAGAATGGAAGTATCTAAAATTTTCCTTGTACAAAACTATTTAGTTAAAATAAATGCAAGGTTGAATTATATATAATTAATACTTATTTAATGTGGCACGTTACAGGGAACGATAAGGTCTCACTCTCTCTACATATGTTGTGTATACATCTTGGAGGTAAAATTTGTATTTTGCTTACATCGCTTTAGAATTTAATACTAATAAATTTATTAAGTTAATTTAAGGATTGGTTTAATTAAGTAAAAATTCTGATACTGAAAACATTCCATTTATTATTTGATTTAGAATTGCTATATTAAAAACAATACAAATTTTTAACCATTTGTTAAGTGGAATAATTATGTAAAATAAAATTATTGGTAAGTTTAATACAATTCATATGAAATTTTAAAAATTTTGATACAATATGGCATGCTCAAATCAGTCAACTTATTTTCCATCGAAAGAAATCTTTTTTTAAATAAAGTTTAGTTTTTTTTTTAATTATTTAAAATCTGTCGTTTCCATTTTTTACTTTCTTTTATCAGTTCGTGACAGATTTCCACAGTACAGACCTACTAATAAAAATTTATATTCTAAAAGAAAATTCTAAGTAGTATTTAGTTTTCGCGTCTATTTTTACTTCGTATTAGGTATTTCTACAATTTTTTATCTTTTTTAATGGATCGCAGTCTAGAAGATTAATCATGGGTTCGAATCCTGGTTTTACCAAGAGTCCACTTTGTGAAATTCTGCAAGCGCGACTTAATATATGAAACGGGATCTCAAATTTTTCGAATGATGTATGGTAGTGAATAAAATTCAAATTATACGTTCTAGCTGAGGTGTGACTGCATATAAATTTGAAGTCTGCTGCCAAAAAAACCCATGTTATTAAATTTCAATGTTAAATTAATTTTAAAATGACTGTAATTTTCAATTTGTTGTTTTTTAATTAATAAAACAGAGACTGCTATTATTTAAATTTTCATTTTAAGGTTTAAGAAATGTTGAATAATTTTTAGCGATGCATTGAAAATGGGACAATTTTCTGCCAAAAGTCATTGAATATGTATCTATAGCTTATCAATAAAACATGCATATTTTTTACCTTTAGTGCACAACGCTCTAATTAAATCCGATTACTAAAAAACCTGAACACATTAGTTATTTTAGGTGTTTTTAACATCAGAGCATATTTCAAAATTAAAAATGAAACATACCATATAAAAATAACGTAGACATTATTCCTTATTTTTTTTCAATTCCTAATATTAGCTCACTCTCTCTATATATTATCTTGTTCAAATTTTCAATCCTTAATAAAGTACTTTCCATTCATCCTATCAAGTTCAAATAAATTTTTTTAAACTTGTAGAGGATAAAACTTGATGTTAACACAGTTTTTTAAAAATATTAATTCATTATCTACCAGTTAATTAGTTAAATCAAAATAATTACCGGTTTTAGACAGTCAATGTAGGAATTGACTTAAAAAGATTTTTTTGTATTACTTGTTAATGCTTTAATTTTAAAACAGCATTCATTTTTTGAAAAAAATATGTACGTGATCAGATAAGTAGTTTTTAGTTTATTTATCGGCTAAATTTTTTAAAATTAGAGGTGTTAATCAAAACTTGAATTTTATTTCAGATTAACGTTTTCAAGAGTTGGCTTTCTTTTAACCCTAAAAAATTTTCTTATTTTTTTATAAGAATGGGATTATTAATTATTTGAATGGGTGCATTTGAATTTTTTTCCCCGCTGATAGTAAAATTTAAAATGTTGTGACTTTTTCTAAGTAAGTTATATATATATAAATACAAACTTCATAAACTTTTTCGAATTGGTGTAACAATTGTAGGATTTCGCGCGTTTCAGTTGTAATAAATATACAGATAAATATATATTCAATCTTCAGGTTCAGGAACTTATTTTATAACAAGTGAAACGAATTCAAGGGGTGAGTAATTGCTAGTATTTTTATATGATTAATCACTGAACGAAAATCATTATATTTCTTATTAAAATTTAATTATAACTGCGGATTTTTTATAATGAAATTATTAGTTAAAAAAATGAAATCTAAACTTATGATCCTCAGTTTAAGACAAGAATCACAGCAAAAATAAGGGAAAAAGAAATTCGTAGTATAACTTGAAGGGTAGCTTTTAGGTATTTGAACTACTCCCCTATTTCGTGACAAAAGAGGGGTCTATAGGAACGTATTGTGACTCCTATCGAATGTGAAAGACCAGGAGAATCGTTATCCTTAGTTCTGAACAAAAAGAAAAGGGGAATGAGCCTCGAGCATCACTGCGGGTGGGGAACAAATAGAACCCATCTCTAAACCTTATCTTCAAAAAACTAATATTGTTTTGAAATCAATCAAAGTATTAAAAAGCTAGGAATATTAAATGTTTACATTATTTTTTACAAAGTATGATACATTTTAATGTTTATTTATATTTTGATGTTAAATAATGCTAAAATAAATAGATTTGCTGAAATGAAATATTAATTATAATTCAATACTTCCCTCTGTTCTCTAAGTACCATGAAAAATTATTTAATATTTCTTAAATTTAATAGTTAAAAGGTAACCATTAGCAATAAAAAGGGTTGATTAAATATAACAATTAAAAAAGAGAGAGACCGCCTTTCCCCCTTCAAATTATTATAATTTCGCAACATGTGTCTACTTAAATTTATAAACGGCCAGATATAAAGTTAAATTAACTGGTATAACAGTTCAGAATTGCGCGCGCTTTAGATCAATCGATTATCCAAATTAAAATTTATATTTTTGTGTGATTATGACACATTCCATTGACTCCCTTTTACGGTAATATGATCTTTAGTTAATTGGTTATTCATGCAGAAATCAATAATTCAAAGAAAATTTTGAGAATAACTTTCATCGTGAATATACTACATTAAGCTATAGCTTCGAACCAAATGATACATTTCTGTGTTATGAATTAATGCCCATCATATTGTACAGAAGTCATCATTATAAATAATTATTAAGTAAATTACTGCAAACGAATTCATGTTTTACATGCAGTCAAATACATTGAGAAATTTTAAAGAATAAAATCCCAGATCGGCAAGAACAGAAACGTGTTTGTTTTAAACATATTTTTAATGCTGAATTTAAATATTGATTTAATCAATTTAATCAAGAAAATCTATTCATTTTTAAAAGTTCAGTTTTTTAACTCTTTAAAATCAGTCACTTTCATTTTCTTTCTTTTATACATTAGAAAACTGCAATTCTTGACATCTCTGCAGTACACATTCCCGTGTATAAAAATCTGTTGCCTGGTGAAAAATTCTGTTGTTGTTACTTATGCACCTGATCGACAGTAACCAATAGTAATATCAAGCCATGGCCAACGAAATTCATCGATGACAAGGTGCTAGATTTACGCTTGTCGTTATCCGCAGCTTTGAGCACCATACAGAGCGATTTAACTTTATTCCATTCCAATTTTAAGGGAGAACACTCTGGGGTTAATCAGGGGCTTCCAACTTCTCTTCCCCTTCCATCGACCTCACGAGAAGACTTGCGGCTCGACGCTATTTAGAGTACCCCTATGCACACGAAGGCACTCTTCAATGGCAAATATCTATGCTTCTCTGGGAT